>UELV01147154.1:0-53625 GCA_900490015.1 Megastigmus stigmatizans | reverse complement strand
GTCTTACCCCACCCGCCGTACTCTCCAGACATTGCTCCTTCCGACTACCATTTGTTCCGATCGATGGCACATGGCCTAGCTGAGCAGCATTTCCATTCTTATGAAGAAGTCAAAGAATGGATCGATTTGTGGATCGCCTCAAAAGACGCATCGTTTTTTCGAGATGGTATCCGATAATTGCCCGAAAGATGGCAAAAAGTAGTGGCTAGTGACGGACAGTACTTTGAATCATAAACAGCTAATCACTTTTTCAGAATAAAGCCTCAAATTTTCGAAAAAATCGGCGGAAGCAAAGTTGTGCACCTAATACTATGTAGTATATATATTTTTTAATTCATCTTGAACCGTATCACGTAATAAGTGAATATTGATCGTCGATAGGTTCTGATACTGTTCTTCGCAACAGTTACAGGAACTCGAATTTCGCGAGAATATTCTTACGTGCACTTCCAGAAAATGAGGTAGTTTGCATTTTATTTGAATTGGTTATATAACTCGGTTTAGTTAAGCCAAATATGCAAATTCTAAGATAATATTACAGCCTACGATACAAACCTAATAGCTAATAATAACAAAGTAAAAATGAAGCTTTTTGTTTTAACTGTGTTACATTATTATTAAAAATTTTGCATCTTATTTATTTAAAAACTTATAAAGTTTAAATAATATATATAAAAATTAATAAAACAATTATAGGTACATATATGCATATTAATTCCTATAACAATAAAGTTTCTTCTGCTTGGCAGCTCTTACTCTTCTCACAATGTCGCCATTCATTACAGAGAAATCATTATGAAAGCTTTAATTAAACCTATTGGTAAAACTTTTACAATAGAGAGTGCGAAATTTAAAATTATTTAGGTTTTTTTGCCCAGAAAAATAATAAAGATAAAGTATATACATAACGGCATTAAAGAACGCATTAAATTTATTTAAAAAATAATTTCTTTAATATAAAAAGTCAAATTATTGTTGTACGTATAGTAAAAAACAGTTAAAACACATTTCATTTGAATTCCAAACTTGTGAGAAAAATCAGCAAATAGGGTATGATTGAAGTAGTAATTTTAATTTTTCTGTCCACATGAACGTTATAGAAGAAAATAGATTAGTAATAAAAGGAACATAGAAATCCTATCTTTTCGTTTTGATCCTTTACCGTTACCAATGGTTTCATTAGCATTACGAGATCTTGGCACTGCTTTATTCAAATTTCCTGCGTTACTGCTCTGTAATCCGAATCTCTTGAATTCATACACCCGAATATCTGCTATCCCAAAAGGGATAGTATTTCTTACTCGTGCTCGATATTTTTTTGCCTCTTCTTTTCCGAGCTAAAATCAATGATACTATGTAACCACTTTTAGTTTCATTTTCCGACTAATTCTCGTATTTAAATTAATTTATAACTCGTTTTTTTTTCTGTAAAACTAGGATTTATTTAGTTTGGATTTAAGTACCTGTGCTGTCGCGAAATTTATTTAAAAGATAATTTTGAGTTCTGGAGATCCATTCAAGAATAATATTTGTAAAAGGTCTTTTATTCTATCTTTTGTTCTATTATTCTATATCTTTCAATATATAATTGGAACATCCAATACAAACTTAGAAGGACATAGTTAGAGAACGTGTCAGGATTCCCTTAAAGCAGGTGAAACATCGACAAAGTTTTTTTTATCTAAAGAAATCTCTGTTCAAGAAAATTCAATTGATAGTTTCATCTTCAAGAATATTTGAAAAGAAAAAAGAAAAAAAAACGTTAAGGTGAGTATTTGATATTAATCAATTCTTCTCTCAATATAAATAAATAATGTGATATTTATGAATTGAGCTCGAAACATTGTATTTAGACACAGTTAGAAAGTGAAATAATGAAACTGTAGGTTGCTAAAACTGGATCTTAACCGTTTTTACGACAGTTTGGTTGTAAAATTGTCTGTACGCTTAATCCCTTCTGTTCGTTTATGAGCCGTGCAAGTACTTAAAAATACACGACTACGAGTAATTCGAAGTATATATACCTACTTTAGTGCCATTGAAAGTATAAGAACCCAGGCATAATGTGTTGGCTGCGCCGCGATCGATTCCGACCCCAGATATTTTCAAATCGTCCAATATCGTCGCGAGACGAAATTATCGAAACAGAACTAGATCATCTCGATATCTAACGATATTTAAAGCCTAAGCCAATCTTTCCATGATTTTTCATAGATCAATAATTACTATACATCGACCGCAGCTCATCGTTCTTCATTAACCAGCAACTATATAGGTTTGGTGGGAAGTAGTCCTTCCATCAACTGTCCGCAATGGAACGAGACGCTCGAATCGAAATAATCAATCGCGCGTTGATAACCGCGAAGGTCACACGCGGCCTCGAGCCCCATTCCGTACAAACAATCACCCAAAGCATATAGGAATTCTCTCATGCCCTGCACACACACACACGCGCGCGCGTCGCTCGCCTATATCTGCGCACGCAACCGTCACCTCGCCACCCATATACACACACATACACACATATATATATGTGTGTAGGCTCGACCTCTAGATATACACGCAGCTGCTGCACGGGTCCGAGCGACCGAAAGCGTCTTTTAATAATGACGGTATAAGCCATCGATGAAATGTTGAATCTATTTAGCGAAGTTTCAAGTATTTTTTAGGACGAGGAGCCAATTGATATATTTTTCCGGAAATCGATACGAACAGTACATGCACACTTAAGGAAATCTAATTTTTGAATTTCGAACTGATGGATTCGAGCGGCTGAATACTCTCTCTCTTTGTTGTCAATTGATTTTTGTCCAAATGTAAGCTATTACTTTGAAAACAATTCAGATTAAATATAAAATTTCGCATCGTTCAGATTTGTGCAAACAGCACTAAGAAAAAAATCCATTCTAACAACTTGAAATCTATAAAACGGCTATAATGAATTCGAAAAAACATTCCCTTTCAAAACGCAAAGATAGTCAATCGGGCGCGTGCATACTCACACTTTCTCGCATCTACCCTCATTCACCAACACACACACACACACACACAAGCTATCGTGTATTTACAAGTAAAGGCAGACTTCCGTCACGTCCCAGTGGCTGGCGCTGGAATGCCGGCGGGCGGCCTCCCTCTCGCTCCGCGCAACAGCCATGCTCGAATTTATTGACGAGGCGCTCACACATACAGAGAGAGAGAGAGAGAGAGAGAGGCGCGCGTAGCGGGGGTGGAAAGAAAGTAGGGGAAAAGAAGGAAGAAGCCTCGGTCGGGGTGGGTTCCGCGAAGCGTCAGTTCGGCCCCAGCTGATCGTCGACGCGAGAGATACTCGTATATATACATACCCGCGATTCACTCCCAAACTCTTTCTTTGTATACACATTGTATTCTGACTTTGTGTACCATACACACACATACACATATATACATATAGTTGTGCGTTGTAGAGAGATTGTTCGCGGTGTCCGAGGAAAGAGGGCTGAAAGCGGCTGCTGCGATGGATTTCTCGCGATATGAATGTAATGGCTACTTTCTTTTCGTTCGGCAAATGGGTGTGGATGCTTAGATACTTAGGATTGAGTTTGATACGTTTTTGGGGGAATACCGGAGTTGGGGGATTGCGAGGCTTTGAGTTCATAGTTGTGAAACGTCGTTGGTTATAAGCAATGTTTGTATATATCGATATAGAACTTTAATTTCTATATTAATTGGCATGATTTCAAAGCGACGTTCGTGAATATGCATGTGTTCTGCGTTTAAGAGTCACCCGTTAAATTGGGAATGACAAAAGGTATACGGGTTTCGTGATAAGTATAACAATGAGTTCTTATCCACGCTTTTGTTTGCAATCAATAAGGCATAAAAATATCAGTTTATGTGATGTAGCCGTAAAGTTCAATAATTTTAAGTCATAAAATTTAAAAATATCAATTTCATTTTAAACGTTTAATCAGAAATTGTTTCTGAATTACCAAGAAATAATATTAAATAAATATTATAAAGACGTGAAATCCATACGACGATTTTCTTGAATCTCAATTCCGTAAAAAAAGCGAGTATTTCTTTTTCTATAAGAAAATAAAAAAATCACGGGGATATGGTATTTGGCCGTGACTGACCGTCTAAGAAACGAACGTTGAATTTTAATCTTTGAAGTGGATACAGCTTTACATAACCATGCATCGATATAGATATTTATACACGCTGTATATGTATGAATGCACCTTGAAGAATAACATTTGAATGCACTGCTTAGAGAAAACGTCGCTGCACTTGATTTGCGTCTGACTGCATTTATACGTTTACTACTTATTCAATTGATATACGAACGGCAAATCTTTTTTATCGTGGAATAAATGTATTGATTTTATATTTATTTTATTTGTATACGTGTCCTGATTGAAAATCGTAATTTCGAGGTTAGACCAGAGCATTTTGTAAGTTAACATAACCAATCACTCCCTAACGTTTTGATGAAAAATAATCTTGCTGATCATTAAACAAAAGAAATTTGCAATTTTTTAAAATATATTTTTAAATTATCGATTTTCAACTGCATCGAATTTTATAATACCTGTGTTTGTTCTCGAAGAATCAATACGCAACAATATTTAATCCTGGATTCATCATTCTTTCATTTCTCAGTTCATCAATAGATTATCCCGCTAAGGCTGAAACGAATTAACTTCGTTTTTCATTTATTCGAAGATCTCTATTATTCTTTATTTATAAAATACTCCAGTACTTGCTGCATAAATATTTAATACCTAATATTTACCTCGATCTTTTCTTCTCTCTATTCGTAATTTGCACACGTCGACATAACCTAATTACAGTGATTCACTCCTTCCCAAATGAATTTACATCCTTACAACCTTATCATCAATAGAAATTTATTCTCAAAGCAATCGGCTAACTCGATCGTATACATCCCCCGAGCAGGCAAATCATCCCATCGCGTGTGCTAGATCCGATCTAAAAAGAAGTAAAAAAAATCCTAAAGATAAACACAATAAACTCAGCCGGCAACAGCGCTAACGCAAAAATTAACTCGTCCGCTATAATCTTTCATGTTGGTCTGGGTTGGCAGGTGTACGATGAGCAGCTCGTGGAAGGAGTCGATGCAGATTCAAGGTTAAGAAGGACGACGCTGGGAGAAAATTCACGCGATAATGCCGGTGCACGAGATACCAGCTACGGCTGATACAGCGCTGCAGTAGCAGCTGTACACACCAACGGACCAGTTCTCCTTCTCGAGACAATAGTCACTCGTTTCTTTATCCCAGCTTATAAGGTGAGTCCCTCTCTCTCTCTCTCTCGCTCCCACCTCTTTGCTGCTTCTTCTCTCCTCTCCTCTTTGTGAGATTTGCACACCCGTAACACGTTATATACGTACTTATAGCAAGTCATGCTCGATTATTGACCGTGCAGCCGGCGATGAATGTGCTAAAGTTCGGAGCGCGGATATTCTAAGAGCTGGCAGTCGAGGCTCTTCGTCTTTCCATCCCGATGGATGTTATACCGTTGTTGTTTGTGTCATAACTTGGCTACTTTTATTTCCCTCTTGTGCATTGAATTTCGTGTTGTTTTTTTTTTTTAATAATAATGTTACGCTAAAAAGTAAGGAACAAATTAATTTGTCCGAATAAATAAGTGCGATAATATTTGGATATTTTCATCTAGATTTAGTATTCGGTAACTTATTTTTTTATTCAATTCTAATATCGTAAATAGGTATGCAGTGTAAAAAATTTAGTGTCGGATGGAAAGTACTAGAGCTCCATTTATACGAAACAGCTTTCTTTCAACAAAATTAAACAATATATCTAAATTGAGTTATTTCACACAATTTCTGTTATAAAAAATATACTTTCATGTAGAGGGCACGAGTATTTCTTTTTTTATAAGACTTTACAGTGTCTGATTTGGTTACGTTCCTTGAAGCCTTCGTAAGATGGGATTTCGTTTTTAAATTCAAATTTTTATGCTTTATAAAAATGTGTAGAATATATAAAACTCTTACTTTTAAAGTGAGAAATACCCATTTCCGTGGCGTATTGTCCTTGACACGCGAGAAGAGTTCAAATTTCACAAGTCGTGAAACCGGCGTTAAATTTTAGCTCTGACTTTAATGCGCTGCTTGTACTTCCATTTTTAGCACCAAAACTTGGCCGCCATAACTTTACTAACTTCTAAAAAGCATCTCATGGCGCATAGGTATCCTTAGATAGTGTTTTACATTCCCTTTTATACCGTAAGTATACTAATTTACGTATTAAGTCGTCCAGCTTTGATTCAAGTAGAATAAAATCTATAATATGAAATCAATATCTGTATTTATTACTTTTTAAAAGAGGTAATTTTTACAAGCATCGAATTGCCCGCTAAACTTACTTTCAAAGTTTGAATCTACCGGGATCGCAATCTGTACTATCACACGTTCTTTGATAGGAGACATTTTTACGGGTTACATTAAAATACTTTTGCGAGAATAAAAATACCGACCGCCCATAATGTAGGAAGAAAATCTTTATCTATCTCGTGTTACAAGCTCGTGAAATATGCGAGCAAAGGATTTGTTAATTTTCCAGGCCCGCAAAGGGAATACAGCGTGTCACGTATGGAGCATAAATTTTCCTGCATACATTGAATACTTTACTGCTATCGTATAATGATTGCCTTACAGGTATATTATACTTTAGATTTTTAACGAATCTATTCGTATGTTGGGTAGAAGAACTAGTAATTATCTCGTCAGTGTTTTTACGACTAATAAACGTAAGATACACAAAAATGTTTTAAATTATTAACTTATAGACTATTTACTCAATTAAATTAGTTTCATTCTGGAGTTATTAATATATAAGCTTCATTTAGAAAAAGTGTATTTAGACTTCAATGTACCCGTATAAAAAAAATTCTAAATAAAAAAGAATATTACGGTTACGTCTGACAAGTTTCGAGTATCATCTACTGCGACGTACAAAGCAGCACAACGTTTATAAATAAATATGCCTGGTAATGATGAATATCCAGTGTCTCCAGAATCTCCGTATTTTAAATTCATCCTGGGAACTCCATTTATTTAATTTGTGGATATTTTAAGAATCGTATCCATTCATTCGAAAAAACACGGGTAATACATTTATTTTCTTCAATCGCAGATGTTCCGAGCTTCACAATAGATTTATGTAATGTGTATTTTCGCCAGCCAATATACTGCACGAAAATTGTTTTTCATTTCAGCGGTTATCAATACATTTTGTCAAATTAATTGATTAATGTTGATGAATGACGCGTAGCTCAGTCGCAAAGTAATATTTTCTATATCAAACTAAATCCATTAGTTGATCAGTGGACGTTCATTACTGCGACCAAAACTATCCTAATCATTTTCCGCTGTTTCGTAGCGCAACCAATTATTATCATTTCCCGTGAAGCCGTATATAGTCCCCGAATCCCCGTAATTTAGTTCACTATCAATCAAACGGGTTATACAATAATTCGCTTCTGCTTTCCGATAACCGCAGAAATTCGTTCCCTAACTATACCAACTCCAAGAAATCTTAAACAAATGTATATAAGTATGTAAAATTTACAATAAAATACTCCTTTGCTAGAATCGTTCATGTGTTGAACGAAATAGAAGCGCGATGAAAAAATTGGTACAAGCAATTGTCCATTGAATGAAAACAAATTTTGCAGCCTATTCTTTCTTCTACTTATAAATTTTCCATTACTGCAAAGGTATCGAATGGAGGCCGGAGCAAAAGAATATAGCCATCCGCGGTGCAACTGCAACAAAGGGGAATTCCGGAAGCGACTCGTTAAATAAGACGGACGAGCTGCGCACAGCCATTGTTTGTATCGCCGAGGGAAAAACGTTTGATGCGAAAAAATTGACCGCTGTCCGCGGTAAATGGGAAAGCGAAGAGAAATCCCATTAAAATCTATTTATATATATATATGTAATCCGCTGTTTAAAAATCACCCGGAAATAGATACGACATTGCAATCGAATCATTCCAGTTTCCATTAAACTCATGATAAAATATACAGTTGAAATCCACGATAGATTAATTGTCTTACTCCGACATGTCATAACTCGCGCATCCCACTCAAACCAGAAACAACAAAAAAACAAAAATAAAAAAGAAAGAAAAAAAACATCCACGAAAGTGTCCGGCCTCGTTACTCAATCACTCCCCATCCCCGGTAAACAAACCTTCAAGTAGAGCTTGCCCTTAGGAAAAAAAAAGAGCCCCTATACGTATCCTGGCGACAACACACGAGAAAGCTCGAAATCCGAAACAAGCCAACCCTCCACTCTCTCTCTCTCACGCACACACACACACACAGCGTCTCTCTCTCTCTCTCTCTCTCTCTCTCTCTCTGACGATATCTGCACACATGCCCAGCAGCCCCGACGGCGACTGCGCTCTCAGCACTACCAGAAGCAGAAGCATCATTTCACGAGGTCCTACTCCGGATGCGCAGCGGCTACGGCGGCGGCGGCGGCGGTGGCAGCAGCGCCAATATAGTAAAGCGAGGAGAGCAAAGCTGAGTTGGAAGCTCGAAGCCGTCAGTGTATAACGAGGAAGTTCGGGGCCCGTGCAGCGGTTTCATACACCTCTACTTCCTCCGCTTCTTTTCCGTCTCCTGTGTTGACTGCAGGCCACTGCGAGGACGAGGAGAGAGTCGCGGCACCGCTCGATAGACTCGTCGCTGCTGTGCTCCTCCAACCTACGATGGCCAGTGAGATGGCCAGCGACACCCGTTACAGGTTCGTCTCTCTCTCTCTCTCTCTCTCTCTCTCTCTCTCTCTCTCTCTCTCTCTCGCTCTCTAGTCTCCCTCCTCTCTGTATATATTTGTTACTCGGCCGCACTCTCTCTCTCGTAGCACCTGCTGCACCTTCACACCCTTACTTTATTTTTGCTTTCACACTCGTCGCCACTCTCGCTCTGTTTAGTTTGCTCGCTTGTGGTGGGTTTATGTGTATGTCCAGTCGATTGTTGTGCTTTCCCCCGTAGCCTGCCTATACATTCCGTTCGCCCCCGTGAAATCGGATTTTCCAAAGCGCGATATCTACTCTCTCTCTCTGGGGTGGGGTGTATAGTTGCTCTCTCTCTCTCTCTCTCTCTCTCTCTCTCTCTCTCTCTCTCTCTCTCTCTCTCTCTCTCTCTTTCTAGTCGCTGTACGTGCGGGGTTCTGCGCGCGCGTGAGTGTAGGCTTTCCTTTCGCTACTGTGTGCGTATGTATGTATGTATGTGTGTGTGTGTGAGAGTGAATTTAATACGATGAATAAAAAGAGTCGGCAGTCCGGTGCCGATGCTTCGACGGGCTGATTCGCTTTCGCGGGATTGCAGTGTCGGCTAGTAGTGTGGCCCTGAAAAGCCTGATGGGGTTTGACGGGTGGCGCGTGACTGACTGTTGCGGTGCGGATTCTGAATTTCCATGAAAAAGTGTATTCCAATCTCTCTCTCTCTCTCTCTCTTGGTCTTTTGTTTTTTTTTGTTTTTTTTTTAAAGGATTGCTGAAATTCTATAGCGTGTAAAAAGTTGTTTTCGGTATGGATTAGTACGCTCGCGCGGAATTCGTGTTTTTTCGCCGCTATTCAATGGCTTTTGTGCACGAAACTTTACCGAATGCCGTATTGAATTTCATACTCTGGAGGATTGAATGATCATATCCGCGAGTGTTTTATTTGTAAAGAATCTCGACCGTTGTTAAAAGTCAGAAATTTTTTCCATTCCGAAATTATTAGGTATTCTGGTGAAACAACTATATATATGTATATATATCTTTTAGCAGTGTTCCATTTACCTGGTTAGAACTAAGAACGGAAAATTTTGAAGGCGCGCAACCTTTTCATCAATAATAATTTTATAACTGTGTATCCTACTCTCAGTGTAAACATCATTAACCGCATATAAATCTTCGATGTGTTTCACTATTATTCAGTGCAGTGAATTCTTTTTACGTATAGAAATGAAGCAAGCGAAGTCCGTCAGCGGATGAAACCGTCAGACTGGGTATAGATTGCGAGTGATTCGTTCAGTCGAGCGAGATAATAATGAAGGTAATTGGTTTTACTGGATTTCCCTTCTGTTTCTAACAAAAGTGCCTGAACTATTCGACGAACCGCCTGTTGTAGTGCATCTGCGGGATATTGCGCCTCGAAGACAGACTACTGGACTGTCGGTACTACGAAAATGGACGAAATCGAATATAAACCGCGTAAGTGCAGTTGAAATATTGTTTTTTTTTTAAAAAAAAGAAGCGTGTCTTTGTGGTCGAAAGGTCAAGTTGGTTTCTACAGTTGCCGGCGGTCGCAAAACTCTTCTCGGCAGGTTGATTGGCATGTAAAGTACTGTTAAAAATCAGGGAGGTTAAAAGCTCGAGCGCGAATCGTTCGCGTATGTATAAAAGTGAGCCGGGAGTTAAAACTAGCGTATAAAAACTGTTTAATGGGGCTCAGTGCGTGAGTTTCAATTCGTATACGCGTCGCTGTTGGCGCCTTTAACGAGTTATAAAGTTAAGGATTGAAACGATCTGGAGCAAAGCTTGTGCCGAGGATGCGTTGCGATTTGGTTTTGAACTTGTTGATGGGGTGTCTCGAAAGATGAAATATAACAGCTAGAATTCAAAAGTGTGGAAAAAAAGCAAACTAAATAGTAGTTTTATATGTCAACAGTATGAGCTTGGAAGGATTCTTTAATAAGATTTGGCCCACTCGTTTATTTTAAGCGAGTATTGAGAAAAGTATAGCTGGTACCGCTGGATGGATTCTCCGTATCCTCGAGTATGCCGATAAAAGGTAGATTGAACAGGTGAATATTAAATCAGAAACCGTATCGTCACGGCAATAGAATCGAATTTAACAGCTAATATCCAGTTTTTATGTTTTTTGTTTTCGCGCGGTTTAATGCCGCACATCTCTAACGAACATCCCATATCGTAAACGTGAAAAGCGTCCCATAACGCGCGCACCCATATCCCTAAGCTTCGAAAGCATTGAATTGGATGGGAGGGAGTCGTTGCTTATAGATTGTTGCATTCAACTTTTCGATAATCCTTATAAAATCCTATTGATATACGCATCATTCGTGTCGTGATTATAATGCGTGCAGCTATTATTAGAAGTAGCACATACTGTTGCTTTGCTTTTGCTTCTGTAGAATAGACATATTCACTTGAGACTGGTTGAAATTAAATTGTATCGAATGAAAAGCTACAGTTTTGATATGATCAAATGTTTTATTTTTGATAATAATCTTTACACTCAAGTATGGTACAATCCATATTTTTTCTACTAGAAAGATCATGAATTTGATAATGCAGATGATAAAGAATATAATATACACGTGCGTTCACAACATTTCTATATCAATGGGCTACGAAATAGTTTACCTTGCCAGAATCCGTAAACCTAGACACACTTTTTTAATATTAAAATATTTTAATTCAGTTTTTATCAATAAAGTATTCCAAGCCATTAGAGTACAAGAGCTTTTGAATTAAATATCTTTTGCAGAGTCTAAAGTGAATTCATTTTTAAAAAATCATGCAATGGCTCTCATGAATACCTTCTTTCAAGATAAGAGTGTTGTGTTATTTCATTCATTGGATGCGAAACATTATTGATCGAATGAAGCTAAATAATCTTTTCTCATTTTATGAAACAGGTATTATAAACTGTTAAAGGATCGAGTAATATACAATTGATTTTATTGGAAAGGCTCATGCATTCGGGAAATGGCATAACATTAGGCATAAAGTAGTACCATGATAAAATGAATCTTTTACAGCTTAATTTGCATTATTGATGAGGATAATTATAAATAACTGCCACTGTTCACACAAATGCAAATAAGATGTAGTCAATTGTGAAATTTTATTACATACATAATACAAACTTCATTCTTTTTTTTTAGAGTAAAGTAATCCTGTAGTGGGTTTAGATGCTTTCGTTAATAAAAAAATGTTGTTGTTATTATTGAGTTTTGTTTTAGTGGTTTCTTTTGACAGAAAAATTGTTGCTCGATGGAAGATTTATTTTGTCGAAGAAAAATATGATTTTATTGGTCGACACACGTTAAAGGTTTGTTTTTTCTTTTTTGAAGACATTTATTTTTTGCTTTTAATTTACTACATAGAGTTGCATAATTAAGAAAATAGTTTATCTAGTGATATTTTTTTAATACGCTGCAGACATTTTTAAATCAATTTTGCACGTAAATTCAATGTTTGAATTGATCAAATTTTAAAATTCCTTATACATGATTCAATTGTTAAGTAGAGGTACCGAGACAAAGGTAAAGCTGAACTTTGAATTAAAGGGAGTAAATTATGAATTTATACAGCGTTCATTTTATCAGAAGTGAATAAATTATATAGACATTGTCTCGATTAATTAAAATTCGATGATAGTTACTATGAAAAAGACTATTTAAAAAGAAAGATTCATATTTCTAATCAAATAACGATTAAATTATCCTGTGGCCAATGCTAAACGCATTAGCCGCTCTCATTCCTTCGAACTAACTATTCACCCACCAATTAATCAGCTGAATTTTAATTATCCGTGGTGTCTAAACAGTAATGTTCCATAACAGCGGCATTACAGTGAAACCCATAGTCCGACATCGACTTCGAGATAGAAATTTCCGCTCTGGTTGATCGGATTTCCATTCTCATCGCGGCGGGCGTTAGATATACTTGCGATATTAAACGGTAGTTCGCTGCGACCAAGCATTCGATGGTTACGCGGCGCAAAGAGAAAAGGACTCGCTGCAGTTGAAAGCAGGTTTTTTGTTTTCAAGATTTTTTTCTTCTTTTCCGAGCGAAACGTTTCGTTTTGCGGCTCTTTGCTCTTTTTGTACCATTCGGCGACGGTATCGATTCGAAGCCGATATATATATATATATACATGTATATAAGGTACGTTACTGCGAGTAGTTTCAATTTTGTGACCTGCTGTGTCAACCGCTTTCAGATAGCTGAAAAATGATGCAAAAAGTGTCGATAGCTCTAAGCTCGAGCGTTTTAATAAACTTCTTGGTACTGCACACTTTTTTTAGCGACGTTCCTTCATTTTGACACTTTTCAGGGATATCTTGATATTCTCTTAAAATAGAATACTTATGATATATTTTTGTATAATATACAAAATTTTGAATGTGGTATAAATAGACCGATGATTTAACTGTCAGATTCGTTATATTTTTATTTTTACTCCATATAATTATAGTTGGTAAATGGCATTAATATTTAATATAAATAACGTTTTATCAGCTTATTCACGAAATCAAAGGCTCTTTATAGTGATAAACGCGCGATGAGAAAACTTTGCACTCTCGAGCACGGATTCTCGAAGTGATCAATAATTCATTAACACGTATAAGCGAACTCAGTGAATCCTTTGAGCGTAAGGGTGTTTACTTCGTTTCCCGAATCAATAATTAATGGCAAACTATTTTCCCATCTTCCGTTCTTCATCGTCAGTGGGCCCGGTGAAAAAGGAAATTACCGTTTGTGACTCGGGTGTGTATCTCGGGACTTGATTATGCCGCGTTAATCGTGTCCTCCGTGGAGTTTGAAAATTAATAATAATTTTAATCGCAAAGCACGATATTTTAGGAATTAATTATATTTATATGTCAAAGTGAAATATTGAATAATAACGTTTTCTGCGCAAAATGAAAGATTTTGAATTTATTAAATTTAGAGCTCGACGCACTGACTGGTGATATATTTTTTTTTGTTATAATGTCGATCGTTATAAGATGCTTTGAAGGAAGATGTACACACTATTTATATTCACTTGTCATTCAAAAGGGAACGTAACCAGCTTTGACATTTTCTCATCGACAAAGTTTACTCTAAAAGCAAGGCGCTTCACGTCGTTAAAGAAAATTTTAAACCGTGGATAAATGTAAAATTTAACGAGTTTATCGAATAAACTATTAGTTCAAAAACTCGGGGAAAAGATTCATTTCATTAATAACTTATACATTTTTTCAATTTCAATTATAAATCTAGTTAAAATCTACGAGGCCATATTTTGCGTCTACAATAATTTCCCTATAATTGATTTTCAATAATGATAGCCAGCCTCTTCGCTTTCATTTCAATTTTCAAATGATAGACAGCAGTTTCAGTAGCTTTAAAACGCAATAATGGACAGTAATTTACAGTGGGAGTACATAAATTACTGGGTATCTTTTTGAAGTTACTTAACAATTGAGTCATATTTTAGAAATGTTTGTATAATGATCGGTATGAGTTAAATTTGCATATGATGAAATAATATTAGAGATGAAAAACTAGTTCTGCGTTTTACAGCATGCAATTTAAAAAAACGAGATAATAACTTTGGTTTAAAAAAAGCTTATTTTTTAACTTTTATTAAATACAGTTTTATATTATACGTTATATATCAAATGGATATAAGAGGAATTTAACAGAAATATTTATAAGTTTTGTGCATACTTTTACCTCTAGGTATTATATCAAAACAATTTGTTACAATGGATTTCGTAGATGTTAAAAAGAATTTGCGTGCTACTTTTTATAGGATCAGTTTGAAGCCTCGCAGATATTTACCGCTATAGTGGATTTAAATAAAAAAGTGCATCGAGAGGAGTTCGGCTAAGATATAGGGTCCGAAAACTCGTCAAGTTTATAATCGATACACGTGTGGGAAAATAGTGTTTTCGTAGCCTAGAAAAGCGAATATGTGGGAAAAATATTTCTATAATGTATCTTCTCTACCGCTGCTTCTTTTTTTTTTTATTTATTACACTGAAATGTTGTTCTGAGCTGTTGAAAAGAAATTGGTTGCACTAAATTTGATTTTTATGAGCACCGTTTGGAAAATCATTCCAGCTTGAAAACTGAACTTTTATTAAATTATCATATTATTTAATAAAATCTTCAGAAAATTGTAGCTATGGGAATCGCGTCACCTTGAACTTTGTTGAAATCGATTTTTATCTCTAACTTTTTTATGGAGTTTAAGGTGAATGTTTACGTTACTTGAACGAAATATTATTAAAATAATGAACTGGGACAATTTTTATCTGTTTCAAATCCTTACATTTCACAGCATTTATTTTAGTAGAAAAAGGTTTAAAATTGATTTATTCCAAGTGATGCAATTCCCTTAATTGGCTCAAGCAAAGTCTGTTATAATTTTATATTATCGTTTTCTCGTGAATTTTTAATTGCATGTTACAATGAATATGGAATCACATAGGTTGACTTTTTTTCTATTTCAAAATTATTTATTTCTTATTATAGAATTGATAATTGTCCACACACAAAGGAATTTTAAAAAAATATAAACGAGTTTCGAATCGTCAGCTAATTCATATAGAATTCTTATTTTACTTACGTATGATTGTACAGCAAATTATTTTTATGGAAAGTGATACCTTAAAAGTTTTACTGCAAACATGTGGTTTCTAAATTTTGATACAAATTGAATGGGAGTAGTATGTAAAAATGAATATAATATTGAAAAGTTAACACTGAGATAAAAAAATCTATTTTAAATATAAAGTTAGTTATGATTCACTAAAAACCATTAAAATTTTTAAATTTACTTAGAAAATTACCGCTTCTTTATTAAAGTACTCATCTTACTCAAAGAAACTCTTACTCGTGGTTTATTAAAAAAGATGGTTCCGCACGTCGATTTCTTTGCAACCTTAAAAAAATCAATTCAAAACTAAGGAGGATTTTTTAATAAAATTTAAAAACTCGAAAAGTAAAGATTATTTCTATTTTGTTATTTAATATTCACAATAGTTTTAAAGTATCTAGAAAGTATACTATGCAGAATTATAATTAAAGAAGTCTCTCTATATATTGGAACATATTAACCACGAATTGGAAATCAATAATTACAACGTCCTAAAGCTGAAAAATCATAAATTTTCTTTACGAAACCCTTCTTAACGATACTTTTGCATCGCTTTTTCCTTCTGAAAATTCTAAAGAAAGAACGTAGCTGATCGTGTGGAAAACGGTAAAATTGACTGGATTATCTTTCGCAGAACGTCGCTGCCAGCACCTGGACACTCGGAGGTGAATCTCTGCTCGGTACTGTCGTTGGGCAAGGACCTGAGCAAGATCACGATGCCGGTTATCTTCAACGAGCCACTTTCATTCCTGCAGCGCGTCGCCGAGTACATGGAGTACGCCAAGCTGCTGAAGCAGGCATCCCAGGAGTCGAGTCCACTCGCGCGATTGCAGGTTAGGAACAGACTTGAGTATATATAACCTATTCTTGTCGCTGTATCGGTCAACAATCTGGACATCTTTTTTTTTGCGTAACTCATTTTTATAGGAAATTTTCTTTTTTTTCATACATTTTACTGTTGCAAATTCATGCAATGTATTTTTCTAAGCTACGTTGGGTCCAGATTCATGACTTCGAAAAATGCCAAATAGCTGCACATTTTGAAAAATTTTACAGCGATTCATCAAAGGCGCTGTAGAAAACCTTCGAGCTACACTCGCATTCATTTTTAAGTTCTTTCTGAATTATTAATACCCTATTGCTTCCTCATAAATAATTTAGCGCATCGCTTAACAACTTTACCATCTGAATCTTATTAGAAATTCAGTCGTTAGTAAAACCAACTCGTTCCATGCGCCCCTTAAATTGTTTGAAAACCCTTTCAATGGCTAAAAGATTTCGTCTTATCAAGTGCGCTTCTCATGCATAAAGTAATATCACGGAAGATTGCGACCAATAAACACGGCGCTGATAAGGTAATTTTGACATCACGTCAAAACAACAGCCTTGTTAATTATATCACGTAACCAAATATGGCTTTATATCCTTAAGCTCTTGAATTACCGCAGTTAACCGAGCAAATATGCATATATACTTGCGACCTAAGTAATCGTTTATAGTTTAACAAATCATTCGCGGCATAGAACGTCAAATATGAGATGGTAATCCTCGTGTTTATTGACCTTTTATGTAATTTCATTTGTTTTCTTTTAATATTTTAAAATAATTATTATAGGATTTATTAAACAAATTCATATAGCAAGTATTAAAAATTTAGTTCGATAATTGTTTCTAAAACATTAAGATTTCGGTGAAACATACTCTTCATGTATGAAACTTTCAAATAATTCTTATTTGTATATAGGCAAACTGAAATTCGTTGGTAAATTGATCGCTCTGGCATTCCTACACGGCGATTATATACCAATAAAGCTCCAGCTTATTCCAATCGACACTCCCAGCTTCGAGCATATACATCTATTCATAAAAATAATTTACATTCGCGATTCGAAAACCGCTAGCGAAAGCCTTCCAGACCTAATTTCATACAAAATCACTCGTCGCTTCACTCGCAATAAGGCACTTGCACATGTTCCCCGCGCGAGAGCTTTTATTTCAAAATTAGATCTCTCCACACGCCGCCGTAGAATTGAATTTGTATATATAAAAAGAAAAAGAAAAAGAGAAAGAAAAGGCAAAACATTCCGCGACGAGTAACGTTGACGCACACACAGAGATATAATCAAGAAGAGCTCGGCTCGGTATTATAGAAGCGTCGAGTGTATATCAGTATATATAGTGGGGCGCGATAAGGGATAAATGTGTGTCGTATACCGATAGGTGGTGGTGGGTCTCAGTGCTGGAAGGCGACGCTTTTATGCACACCGCGGGAAACCGTCGCTGTCGCCCCGATAAGATTTCCTCGCGGCTGCGGAAGTGCGCCAAGCGCGCGCTGTATACCCCGAGGCTTCTTTTTATTTATTGCCCTACGCTGTGCAGCCTACCTATATGCACTGTTTTGCTTTAACGCCTTAGTCTTCCGTACTGCAGCTTTTAATATCTTTTTTTATCCTACGCGACGTGTCCACCTTATCGGACTGGATATGCTATAGCCGAGATGAATGTTCCGCGGAATGGAGTTGCTTTTACTTTTTTCTTTTTCCTTTAAATTGAACGTTACGATGATGGGTTTGGTGTCATTTGAAAATGTACGATAGGGTAGTTCGAGTTTTATTAATCGAAAATAGTTTTGCTATCACTTTGTCAAATATTGTGCTCTCGAAATTTTTTGATTGGTTCAATGTTATTCAATGACTTCAATGAACTCTGTTTGTTTGAAATTCAAGTACCTAGTCAAACTAATTCACTCAGAATACGGAGATCACGGTAGAAAGTTTATTTGCACAAAACTTACCGGTGAATCGATCAATTTTTGGTGTCGGGATGGGTGCTTTTATATCCTAAACTAAAATATAAAGAATCTTTGAAATGATGAATCGAATATGGAGAGCTTCATAAAAGGGTGTATGATAAAAAAAAACTATCTAACACGTAGGATGAGCTCAAAGAGATAAAAATAATTGGTTATCATTCTGGGCTGAATTATTAGAGAAACGACAGGCAATTGTTATTATATGCTTCGTTAATTGTAAAAAAGAAACAGGTATCACACTAGCGTTCTTTTTTTATTTATTTATACACCGGCAGTCGGTGGGTTTCATTTTCATCTCGTTATTTTTAATCTTTTCAGAAAACAATATATTTTATTTGTTTTATAATGCTTATGTATATTATTATTTTGAGCAATATCCGATAAAATTAACGTCAATTTGCACATCGCTATAAGCGCGACCTTCGCCAAAACAAAGTATTTCTCATAAAGCAAAGAATAATGTATGTGGAGCTAAATTGAGACACGTTTCTGCAGTACGTCTCGGCGTTTGCAGTAAGCGCTTTGGCCTCTAATTGGGAGCGTCTTGGCAAACCCTTCAATCCCTTACTCGGCGAGACCTATGAACTGCAGCGTGACGACTTTCGGTAAGATATTTTTATGTTATTAACTGTATACTTACTTTGTCTGACAAAAGTCTGTTGCAGTTTATTTCAATATTTCGCGTAATATCAATGCGCTCGTGTATTTTTTATTAGATTTTAAAAATGATTTTTGCAAACCGCTATTTTTAATAGCATTTACATTCACATAGATGGAAATACATAATACAATTAGACATTTTTACGAACAATATTACACGAGACATCGTATCGATAGTTTAATTACGTCAACGAGCCACGCGCCATTATGATTATATTATAAAAGAAAAAAAGCCTTATATTTATGTACGAAACCGTTCCTCCTGTAATCCACAGCATAATATGCGAGCAA
Source organism: Megastigmus stigmatizans (assembly GCA_900490015.1). Lineage (NCBI taxonomy): Eukaryota > Metazoa > Arthropoda > Insecta > Hymenoptera > Megastigmidae > Megastigmus > Megastigmus stigmatizans. The sequence continues at coordinate 34,440 of UELV01147154.1, read as the reverse complement.
GTGTCGCATCACCCGCCGGTCTCTGCCTTCCACGCCGACAGCGAGGACTTTGTCTTCCATGGCAGCATACACCCCAAGCTCAAGTTCTGGGGCAAGTCGATAGAGGTTCATCCTAAGGGGATGGTCACGGTCGAGCTGCCAAAGTAAGTAACGATTTCCGAAGACTGGTGGGGCCGCAAATTCTGACGCCACTCACGCCGACGCCGACGCCTCGCGCACGGCCTTTTCCGTCTATGAAACTTTGATCTCTCTCTCTCTCTATCTCCCTCTCTCAATATCCTATTAGCCGCGCGCGCGTTTTCTCCATTCTTCGCAAATGTTGTTGTGACGCAAAGCGCGGGTGGGATTATCGGATTTTCGCGTGGAGTCAGCTGCGCGGTATTCGTATATTTTTTAATGGGGCAACTTTATTGTTTTCCTTTTTCTTTTAATTACGCGATGCAGGGAGTTTAGGTTTAAATGCGATACTTACTGCCACTTGTTGTAGGAACTAATTCCAAATCTTTTTTAGGACGTTGCAATGATTTTAATGAGCTTAAGACGGTAAATTATTCCATTACAGCTATTAATTCGTTTTATTCAATTTAAAAAGGATAACCAAAATCCCAGAAACAGCTGGAAATAATATCCGAAACTAACTCGAGTCCTCGTCCGTTATTAAAATAACGCTAGATATCGCAAAAGAAAAATAAAGAAAAATTAATAGCTATATAACGACGATTTCCGCGCGTCTTATTGCAATATTAAAGTTGACAAGTGCACCGATGAAACACGGCCGCAGCGCCGATAAAAGTCTCAAGTTACAGTGCGAGAATGTAGCTTTTAAAAGCCGCGAGTAAATCGGGTAACGACGGGGTCAGAAAGAACTCGCCGCCATTCTTAATTAGACGCGAAGAAAATTAAAAGAGCGCCGTATAGAAAGTTTAAACGAACCTCTCTAGCCCCAAGCTCGAAGTAAAGCAAAAAAAAAAAGAAAAAGAAGACGATAGTTGAGAAACTCTGAGTGTGGCGTCAGCGGAAGGGAAGGGAGGGGCCAAACAACTGATGACAAAGTTCGGTCTCGCTCTCTATAATACTCGGTTCATTGTCTGACGAGTGTGGCTCTCTCGCATGATTAAAGATGGAAGGAGGCGTACACTTGGCAGAACGTCAACTGCATCCTCCACAACGTCCTCGTCGGCCAGATCTGGATGGAGCAGCTGGGCGTGCTCGAGATCAAGCAGCACGGCGGTGCCAATCTCAAGGCGGAACTGTCCTTCAAGAGCGCAGGATGGAACAACAAGGATCTGCACAGGGTCGAGGGCTTCATCGTCGATCAGGAGTGAGTAGTACTTTTCTCGCTTTGTTCAATTTATATTAATTTCAGGGATGCCGGGTGATCGGTTGCTCTTTTTCCTGTTGCGCGAATGTTTGCCGATGGAAGTCGATCGCTTTTTTAGCTCGATCTCTGCGAAACAATTGAAATTATAGATGAATTTTTGCAAAAATATTACACGAAACATATACCGAAATTAAGGATTGCATATACGTGAAGTAAGATGATTTACGAAAAGGCTCGGACCTCATAAGGAAATCTTTAGTACTAGCCTTCGATTCGTGGACTGATTTATATCGCATCAAATGTTAGCCGTCGGTATATACCGTCGTGAAAATTTCAGGCAGACGTCGTAACCAAATGTGACAAGCTTTATAATCCTGATTTATTCTGTCGAGATGCCATCCTAAACGGGCACGTACAAGCACTCCGCGGTACCATTAAACCCTGGTCAACTGAATATTTATAATCAATAAATGTCGATTACACGCGTATATCTCTACATTCAAACTTTATGGCTCCAGCGGCAATCCTAGGCTGATTCTGTTAAATCAGTTTAATGTTATTTTTTTCTTTTAAACGATGAATGATTTACAGCTTCGATGGCAATAAATTCAAAGGGAGACGCGCGAGGAAGCTTTAATGCCTTGGTGATTTTTATAGAAACCTAATTATGTCGGCGAAGATGAATATTTATGCGACGTAAAAGATACATGAAAAAAAAAACATTATAATAAAATTTGTACTTTTGTTCAATATCGATCGTTCCGAATATGTGCGGCCGTTAATGACGAAGAAAATTTACAACAACTCGGATGTTGAATTGCAGTCGCAAAAGATTGTCGTACCTATACGGCAAGTGGACGGAACGACTGAGGACGTGCGAGGCTACCCTGTACGAGGAGGCGATCGAGAGGATAAAGCGCGAGGCCAAGAGTCCGCAGAACAGTCCTGGGCACAAGAAGGTCCTGGCGAAGCTGCACAGTCTCAAGGTCGGTGCGTTCAAGCCGTCGCATCAGGACACGATAGACGAGCCGGGCAATGATCCCGACACCGAGGGCTTCACCATCGACGAGATTCCTGGCTCCACGATACTCTGGGAGGTCACCCCTAGACCATCCAATAGCGCCGACGTAAGTAGCTTTTATCACTGTTTAGACCAGCTATAAATATTTTGGGATGTCCAATTGTTGCTTTGCTTATTCGGATTTTTATAAAAAATAGTTTGTGATGTATTGGAGCAGTAAGTGTTTTTTCTATTTTCGCAAAAACATTATTTTAAAAGTTGTAGATACAGTATCAACAATTTTAACATCACACGAATTCAAATTCGTTATATAAACTATCGGAATATAAAATAAAAGAAGTCATAATTTATAGTTAGAATTCATAGAAGCTGTGGTACTTTTGAGCATTACATTTCAATTAAACTATAGGGACATAACAAATGTTTACTACTTTCGGAGGTCATGTATCTACTGACTAAAGCTGTAAACGCATTGTTTAACTTTGTCATGTAGCTTAAAGTGAGAAAAATAGAAAATATAAATATAGGATTTCGTACAACGATGTCAAGTTAAAATAACAGTATGAATAAAACGATTGCATTAAAAAAGTTCTTTCTGCAACAAGTAAAAAATTTACAAATATTATATCTAAGTGAAGTTCGTTTTTCGTTTCCTGAACTTGTCCGTCTGATTTCATCGAACGTTCGTTTGTTAATTCACAGTATTATCAATTTACTACGTTTGCAATGGGACTGAACGAAATGGAGCCAAGTGTTAGTGAAAATATGTGTCCGACGGATTCTCGATTGAGGCCCGACATTCGGAAACTAGAAAGCGGCGATCAAGATGGAGCCGCCGCCGAGAAAACTAGATTAGAAGAGAAACAGAGGGACAATCGCAAAATGAGGAAGCACAAGAAAAATGCTTCGGACTGGATTCCTAGGTAAAGAAAAAGTGCATAAAATATTATTCGAGATTCTCGTCGATATTATCTTCATGAAGCTAGTATCCTATGTTTTGCTCCGCGTTTAAATTAATGAAAAATACAATGACAGGTGGTTCCTGAAAGGTGTGAACAGCAACACAGGCCTCGAAGACTGGATCTACCAAGGCGGATACTGGGATCGCAATTACGGCGAGGTCGAGGACATATTTTAATGGCCAAGAACGATCGCTGTCGCGGAGAACGAAAAGCGCGATCCATAAGGGATATATCGCTGCAACCGCCCCGCCGCCGATCAACTATGAATCGTTGACTGAGAAAGACGGCTGATCGTCAAAGACCTCAACAAACACACACACACACACACACACACACACACACACACACACACACACATACACACACGCAACCAGACAAAACTCTCGATATATGATCAAGCACCAAGAAATTATGTACGCAGGATCCGAAAGCTCCAGATGTCTCGCGATTGACGAGAGATCCGAAGAGAATAACGGGGATGTGAGGTACAATGATGGGAGAAAAAAAAAAGAAAATAGAAAAAAAACGTTACTTAGTACCTGGAATAAAAAAAATAAAATAAAGCACTTTCGCGAGGCTCAATTCGCAGCTGCGCGAACTTTTGATGCGCGGCGAGGTACAGAGGCACAATTGCTGTATTGTAGTTCTTACGTGAACTATTGTAGGACGAAAAGATGAGGCGTGTACGAGCCGGTGAAACTTTTTTTTTTCAGTTTTAGAATATAATTACGATTGTCTTATAGCGATGGGATTTTTCCATTGAGGATCGATCGATGGTGTATCTTGTAGGGTGAGTGAGTGCGATGTGAAGCGGGTCGGAATATACATGATATGTTACTTTTTTGAGAGGACCTTGTAGTATGAGATTTATGATGTGACACTCGGCAGAGAGGATCGTGAGAAACTCAAGAATTAGTATTTTTTTTTGTTTAAGGGGAAGTTATGATGATTAGTGTTAATTTTTTTTGTGATTGCATTTAAAGTCTTAATTTTTAATTTAATGTAGTGCAAAATATGTTCAATACTGCACTAAGATATTTACAATATTCTGTTGAAACTTATTTTAGATATACTTAAAAGAATTTTTAAAGAATTTATATTAAAAATCCAAAGCATTTAGAAAAAAAAAGATGAGAAACGTATTTTCAAAAATGAACAGAAGCTCTCCATAATTTCAAGTAGCAAAGTCCGTAGTCTGACGCACTAACGCTATGAACTATCTTCACCTCTCGGAAAAGCAAATATCTTTCAACGAACGTGTATATATATATATGTATGTATATATATCTTTGTAAAGTAACAACGTAATTTGGTTGATTAATAAAATAACATTAAACGGAAATTTCACCGGAATAATAATACATTTCGATCAAAATCAAAGTCACAAGCAACTAGATCCTCTGAAACGACTAAAACATAGCAAGAATAAAATTTGGAAGTAACGAGAGCTGCCGGTATTCAGAAAATCGCAACCTATAAACAAGTATAATAATGACAACTTATATATACATCAACGTGGACAGTGTGATTTCCCTCTTCGGCAAATCGCCATAAAAATCTACAATAGTCAATGATGCGCTAATAACATTTTAACCTTCATTATTTGCGCACTCACGATAATAACTTCGACTCGCATATATATATATATATAAAAAGCATGTATACTGTCCGATGCTTCCTGAAAAAATACAATTTCGACGATTAATCTATACGCATATATATACATATACTTTTTCGTAAGCATTTGCGGGTCGACGCCTTTTATAAACAAAATAACGAAGCATTTCGTGCAGCAATCATAATTGTGAAATAAAAAAGCAGTGTTTTTGTAGTGGATTAAATGATTTACATATCTGATAAAGAGAAGCGCATTGCAAAGTTTTTTTGGTACTAATCCAATTTTTTTTTCGTCTTTTTTTTTATTTAAAGAAATTACGACAACGTAAGAAATTTTGGTTAATTACGATTCGCGACAATTGAAAATTATAATGCACATAGTATATATCCCTCGCATATCTATGAATTAAAAAATAAAAAGTATAAATTTAATGAAAACGCACCTATATGAAAATCCGATTAAGACATTATCTACGAACAAATTTTCCAAAGTATAAATCTATCGATGTCCCAACATTTACAGGGCCGTGAGAGAAAATCTTTTTGAAATAATTTTTCATTGTTACAAATTTTAAAACAATTCCTAAAATCAATTTTTTAGCCTTTCAAACTGCCAAATTCGATACTTTTTTGTAACTTTCTAATTGTTTTGTTAACATTTTAAATGAGCAAAGTATAAACATCCCCGATCCCGCTCAGAAAGTTATTAATAAATTTTATCTAGATGATTCCTTATCATCGTGTATCAAGAATTAATTATTAAGAAAAAAACAAGTAAAGCAAAACTTGCGTCTGGATCTCGCCTGTCCATTTTCTTAGGGTTTAGAAAAAAAACAAAAAAAAAAAAAAACAAGTGTATAATGTACTTGTGTACAAGCATAACAAAGCCGTCGAAAGGCGGCAATAAGAACTCTTAGGAAAAAATCGTTGTCTATTATGTGTATGTATATAATATAAATAAATGTAAGTAAGGATTGAGGTCTGAGGTATCATCAGAATCGGTCCATGACCTAATACATGTATGCTTGGGGTCGAGCGTCAAAACCTGACACGTTGAGCTCGAGCGATTAATCATCGACTATTATACGATAATACTAACGCTTCACACACTTTGTTTCGCATTTCCATTCCGGTAAACTGTTTCATTTCTTATTTCCAATGAAAACAACAATTAATTGCAGTATACCTAGTATTGTGCATCGCATTTGTCAGTGTTACGATTCGGTTTCGTTAACTGCAAGTTGATTGTATAACGATCGTCTGGAAAACAAAAATGTATGTTAGAATAATTTCTACATATTAGACTAGCGTACTTAATATATAGTCTTCCAATTCTCGAGCGATGACGGGAGTTACTGGTTGTTCGACGAATTTAGAAGAGAAATTAAACAAAATAATCAAGGATATTCTTCCTAAGTCCAATGGCACTGTATACTTTGTACATGCAAAATTTGCGAAAAATTGTACATTAGGTAGTTTTGAAAACGCAGAATCGAAACAAACGATAACAGCATTTTTTCACCCACCAAAACTGACTCTGTGTACATACATCAAAACAAACACTGATAATCGATACTTCTAAATACTTTAAATGCAGCATTGATTTATCTTTGCCGTTTCGGGCAATTCTTTTCAAATGTATACGAAGTATTGATTAGTGTCTGTCCTGACACCTTGTACACTACGAAAACCAGCGTAGCTACTCTAACGCAGCATCAAAATATCGAATAATTGCTCGATTTTTACAGAGCTGGTATAGAAACCAAATAACCAATTCAACTACGCGAGCCACAGCCTCTGTGACTGTCATATTGTAGAGAGATGAACAATAGGTAGTTACAATAAGAATTACATTCGATGATTTGAAAAACATTGCGATGAAATGTGTTTGGTAAGCGTATGCGATAGAGGCACTCTAGAGCAATGAGAAAAACATTTTTCTTCACAAATTCAATATGAAGTACAAAACTCGCGTCAGCTAAAAAGTAATGCATATTGACCGATTTGTTCATTGACGTTGGTACTGAACTTTTACCGATATATAGTTTCTGCATGGATTTGCTTCCTTATCTCTGACTTGGTACGCGACACACACTATTTTTGTATCACGAAGAGAATATTATACACAATTTGAACAAAATACTGTGACGATACACATTGTGGTTTAAAGACTCGAGGCGAACCCCTTCTGAATCGAAACGAAAAACTTCAGCGAGCGCAAAGACTCGTTTACCCGCGAATTAAAAAAAAGATGAAAGTCCGTTTTATGAAAGAATACGTGAATGTCTTAAGCAAAACACAGTGTTTTTACGAGGGGTTTGATCGTATTTTTTAAACGAGTGATAGTTGCTTCACGTGCGCTCAACTCGCGGACAAACTCGGCGTGGCTGTGGGCTGAAACAGGAATTTCTTTGTGATCTCAAAAGTTACGAATATATACAAAGAAATACACTGTCGAGACAAGCTTATTGGTTTTGTTTCTCGTATGCGAATGATTCGAACTGTAATAGCATAAGAGTACTTTAGTTTCCTCATAAATTATTTTAGCGACGTCCATACAAAAGTCTGACAGAATTAATAAACAAAAGTCGTGTAGAAGAAAGCACGTGTAGATCAACTCTTTTAAATGCAGAAATTTTTTAAGATGGAAAAATTCAACAAAATTTTATAACGATCTTAGACAGAGAGAGAGTCAAGTTGATAGGAATTTCTATATACTCTGATTCGCAGATTTTCGGTTCCGAAGCCTTTTTTTATTTCAAGCGACTGTTTTTGCGGATAATACTTGAATACCGCAATTTATATACAAAAAGGAATCACAAATTTTATCGTCGATATGTAATACATAATGAAACATGAAGAAGCATTTCAACGTTAATTTTATTTTACGGTTATACATATGTATACACACTCACGATTAATATATTCATTTATTTTAAGTATATGGGTGATTCTCCAGAACAGCGTACATTTAAAGCAATATTTGTAAATACCCTAGCATTTTCAAATGAATAATTTTTATAATAATATTAAGTAAGAACGCAATATTTGTATACTTACTTAACATTACTATAAAAGTTAAATATTTATTCATCTAATAAAATTATTCATTAGAAAATACCAGAGTGTTTACAAAAATATTGCTTTAAATGTATGTCGTTCTGGAGAATCGCCTATATGTACATCGCTCACACACGAAGTAAATAAAACCTTGCTTATAAATATCGACAGGAAAAAAAAAATGGAAATTCATTCAAAAGAACAACACTGATATATATCAAATAGTTTTATTACCGCGTATACCGTATATCACAGCTTCAAAAAGTAAGCAAGAGTTTTAACCGTCAATTCCACGAGTTTCTTTGTATAAGCGATTTTCTATATCGCCCTGTTTTTTATCGTCACATACAAGAAAAATCGATTATGCTCCGGAGAAGCCATACGACAAAGAAACAAAAAAAAAAACGAATCGTTCCACGCCCCTACATAGAAATGAAAATGCGCGCGCGTTTGTCTGTACATAATCCTGTAACATAAACGCGGTGATTTTTTGGAATGCCGCGGGACACAATAAAATGAAAGATTATATTAATTACACGACTTGTACATCGAGAAATCTTTGATGCAGCTGCTCTAGAATAACGAGGATGATGAGCTTTTAGCGAACTTCTCTGTAATAGAAAAAAGAATAGAATTGTCATCGATGGGATCGCCGATATTGTCGTTGCCTCCGTATTGTATTTTATCGGAAATGCTGTAATCATTGCTTCTGGGACACGGGAAATTATTTGAAAAAGTAATTAGTGTGATAAACTTGGAGAAGTCTCTTTGAATACACTAAAGGAACTTTTTGTTTCGCAATTTTCGATTAATTTTTTTTAAGCTGGATTAAGTGAAACCTATCAAATTGTAGAAGCTTCATTTCTCAGATTTAAATATCGTAAAATTCTATTTTATCACATTAAGCATTAGTATTCAAGAGCACTTTATCTAAGAAATATTGTTAACGAAACACGATAAAAGTATACTACAAACCGAATTAAAATAAAACAAAAGTGGCAGCGACAAATCTGTAAAAAAAACCGAATAACTCAAGCAAATTTTAAACGATACATGCAGCTTTCAGAGCTTTCTTATTCGCGATGCAGCCTTAAATGATGTATATCACCTCGTGTCTATGCGTGTAAATTCGACTCTTTTTCTTCGAAGTGACATATATTCGCTTTTTAATAAAATGTTAATTGTTCAATTTATTCGATTTAAGCGATATTGTTTTCGTAGCTCAGAATTACAAGGAATTAAATTCAGCGAAATTGAAGATATCTTTTCAGTACAAAAACTACCTAATTATTCAAAAATTCGAATTAGAAATTTTATTTATCGATACAAACAGATCGCGCAATCAAGAAACTTATACTTATAATTACACTTTTATAAATCTTTGCTTTTGTGTCAGTTTTGGCACTTCCACATGCTACAATCTATTTGCAATTTCACCACAAACTATAATAATGTGTTCTAGTGCGTAGGCTCAAGGACAATAAATTACAGTCAATGTGAACAAACTATTAAAATAATTTAACTCTGTGAGATACAATCCTCACGCGATCCATCTCTGTTACAATCAACGCAATTCACAAAAAAAATACTGTACAATACAAAAATAGATGTCACTGCGATGCAAAAGGGTTTGGGCAGAAAAAAAGGATACCAGCGGAGCTGGACCTCAATAGTTTCGCTGCGCGAATCGTACTAGTTTTTAGGCCGTAGCATGAGAAAAACAACAAATAGAAAAAAAAGCAAGTAGCGTTATATTTAGTAGAGGCTTATAGCGCGAGATTATTCGGGCGATAAAAAAAAAAAAATAATGATAAACTAATAATAATAATAATACGGGGCCCGCGTTTGTGCGAATGAACGATCGATTTACGGAAGTTTTCGCGGTGCTTAGCCTGTGCGCCTCTTCGTTGCGTTTGTCGGTTTTTTTATTTGTCAGGCGAGCGCGCGAACGATTTTACGTGTACTTATGGGTTATACCCTTTTATATTCGGTCTGCTTTACTATTTGTTATTGAGTTGCGGACTATCTTGTGGGCAGAATACATTTTTAATAATTAAAATTTTTAATTTCGTTCATTTTTCCGATCTGTTCGGCTTAGTGACTAAACAAAATGTAAATTCAAGTATACATATTTTCCCAATATACAAATTATATTCAATGTGAAAGTTCTAATATACGATTGTTTTGAAAATTATACATAATTTAGTTACTTAGCCCTCAAGATGTTTCTAAAATGAACGCAAAAACCGCTTGCGAATTTAAGTATCGCATAGGATCAGCTAAAATTGTTTTCTGCAACAGCATAACTCATTATTTCTCAACTCCAATAGACGATAAACTTTTTTACAAGCCTGATTTTTATATAGGGGATTGTATTTTAGATAATTAAGAATGAAGACGTTGATCGTCAAAGGTAGTCGATATAGATTAGTCAAGCGTAAAGCATAATAGTATTAATGAAATGTGTTCGAGATATAAAAAAATCATTTTATTCGTTGAATTTTGTAAAGAAAATTTGTTAAAAGCGAACGCCGTATGATTTAGGGAAAATGTACAATGCTGTATAATTTTGTTAACCCAATGAAAAAGAACGAATAAAAAAAAGTTAAACCGAAAGTTCCGGAACAGTTTGCGTTGGCACCGATTATACAATCACCAGGCATTCGTCGATGTGACTGCGCGAATTTGTTTTATCCGACTGTCTCGTTATAAGTTGTCGTTGCAGATCTTTGGTTTCGCGTTAAATAACCTTCTAGTGTGTTCAGGTTTATCGCCTTAGTAATGTATAAGTTATACTTTTTGGCTAACGATGATCTGTACAGGGAGAAAGTGTGGCCATACTATTGTAATGCGTGTAGTTCGAAACAAAAAAAAAACATGGAATAAAAGTGGTTAGTAATAACAAACGACTCTTCATTATTTCTATTCTCAATAGAATAATAATATTAAATTACGAAATTGCAATCTCTAAAAATACTTCTTTTGTATATAAAGCACTTTTCAAGTCCTAGTTCAATGATAAGTTTATCGATCGGTATGCTGAGCGAGTATATAGCAGCAGCTGTAGACCCGCATTACCTTCCACGTGTAACCCACGACGCAGCTATTACCACCGTACTGATAATATTCTCACAGTCCCCTTACTTTACACTGATTACAATTATGTACTGTGGCTTATCGCGAATTTGTTATATTGTGGCTCTTTTATTTATCTCGAATGTCTCAAATATAAGTAATATTAAATGTTCTATGTTGCCACTTCGCGGAAATTCAGAAAATAATGTTTAAAAATCTTTTTTCGATAGGGAGTACTATTTGTAAATCCTATAGAAACTAAGAAAGCTCACGCTAAACTTTACGTATTGACACTGACAGAATTCCAATTGACATATCGGATTAGTGAATGAGTTCCAAGAACGGTCAGACAATACTCATGTAAATATGCTCTGTCTACATCAATTTACAATCTTTATTAACACAGAATAATTTCATTTCTACGTGGTTTAGAGTAGTGCTTCTATTTTGAAACTTTTTTTCTATTTTTTATCTCATAGTGTATACATATTCGTTACTACAAATGACTAAATTAATCGTTTGAAGCCTAAAGGCAGAATCAGCGATTGTCTGTATAATATATGTTTATTAAACGCTAGTAGATGCATATTGAATTTAGTAAGGCAAGTCTAGCTATACTCCACCAGCATCTACTTACGTGATCGTAAACATGCATTACACATTAATTACCGTTGAAATCAACATTTCGCTTTTTAACTTAATTACAATACTAATAAAAATAACGTACTCCCACCATTCAAAGAACTTGATTTATTTTAAAGAATGAATAATTCTGTCCTCGATATAACGAATGAAATGACGAAACTTCTCATTTCTCAATGACCGGCGGCGATATATTCGAGCGTTGGAATAGTACGTTCCATTCGCAACGAGAGCGCGTTTCGATCGACTTTTTATCTCGCTCCCTCTTGTGTTCTCTCTCTCTCTCTCTCTCTCTATCTCTCTCACTTCATTTCGTGGCCTTCTGCGCACCGCTGTTCCATTCTCTCCCTTTTGTAGCCCCTTTTACGCTACACCAGTGCGTAATATTTGACCCCATAGCCATAATTTATAGTTCGATATTGTTCGCGTATCAACTTGTACCAGCAAATCGGGTGATGGGTATAGAATAGTGTGTCATTCCGAGCGTTGCTTTATAGCTTTTCCCGTAACCCCAAACCACGCAAATGTAACGATCAGATTATCATTCGAACGCGCTCAAATTTAGTAAAGCATCGGCTTGAAAGGGGCAATTACGCTCGGTCGCGCTTCCTAAACACGACGTGTCAACTCTCTCCTCTCTCCCCTCTAGCACGCTCTTTCGTCCGAGCTCGGCAAAAGCCGTGAATCCTCGGGCACGACGTCGACGTCCTCGTCGTCGAACAAACTTAGCCAAAGTATAACTGCAACCACCGTCTCTCTCCCCCTTGTGACGGGAGAGAAAGCGAGAAAATTCATCGATCATTGCGCCCCGCGTGCCACCACTGCTGACTACTACTACTGCACACACACGTATACGCACACCAACCCAGCTCAGCCGAAAGCCATCTATACTATACTATATATAAGCTCGCACGAATGCAGAGTGTGCAAAAGAGAAGATAGAAAGAGAGAGACTGATAAAACCACACGTATATAGCGCGCGTGTGTTATATATCGAGAAGTGTAGTGGAAGTGAGAGCGGCGAGGATTACGAGGAAGAGATAGATATAGAAAAAAGAGCGTACTATACGGCGCAGCAAACGTATGTATAGATATACCTATGTAAACGGAGAATAGGAGAAAAAACGCAAAGCAGGAGGAGAACGAGCGAGAGCCGCGAGAAAGAGAGCGGAGAGAGGGAAAGAGAGAGACGGCGAGAGTCTGCATATCGAGGAAACGCCGCGTAGCGAGTGTTCCGGTGGACTCGGAAAAGGGCAGACTCGCTGAACCCGTATACCGTGTATATCTCGCGATCGACGTTTATAACCTTAATTTTTTTCGTTCACCGTTCGTTCGCAAGCTCCTCGCGTGTGTGCGCCTGTTTTTCCCTTGATCCTCCCCAGCAATTTGGAGCACCTAGTTCCGGGAGGAATCTTCGAGATCCGAACGGTGTAAGGAATATTACGGCTTGGAGCGGGCATGATGAGCAACGTACCAACAGGTGAGTGCGTGTGATTACAATATACACACTCCGAGAGAAAGAGATAGATAGAGAGTCGCATAACATATAATTGACGTGCGTCGAATTCCCATGGATGTGCGTGTACGCGATGCGGAGTCGATGTGTGCAGTCGGCTCTCGGAGATATGCAGTCGTTACGAACGACGTACATAACCTAAAGGCAATCTTTTACGCGACGAGGTTAGGTCCCGCTGTCGCGGTCGCTTTATTTAATGACAGATCCATGGGGAGTACATAAGCGGCAGTCATTGTTTTCTTTTTTGACGTTCGCTGCTGATTTTGGTGACGTTGATGGTTTGATGGTCGAGTCATTGATTTTTTGGATGATCTGTAGAAAATGGAAACGGAGCGAACGTTCGTGTGTGCTGATAAAAATTCCTTTTATAATTTCATGTCGCTTTTTATCACTGATTCATGCCTAGTTATGTTGTTATCACTGGACTAATTAGCGAATGAGATATAATATAACGATATTCCGATAAGCTATAATTAGAACGAGTTTCCTAGCAATTATTTCATTATTCAAAATGCGTCCTATCGCGAAAAGACACTTTTCAATATTGTTAACCAAGAATATACAAATAGTTTATTGCAGCACACAACAGCTTTACACATATTGTTTCGATGTGCTCGACTGTCTACACCAGATCCGCGTGTGTCGCTAACGAACTATTATTAATTTAATCTAATTATGAGTAATGCATTTTCTATTGTTCTATTGTAGAAATATTCTAAAAAAGTATTACCTAATCACGATTGGAAAGTTCTTAATGGTATTTATATCTTAAAACGTGAATTAATAACACTGATGATTTATTATAAACAGCATTTAATTACAATGCTGGATTGATTACAAGATGTCATCAAGTTGATTAGTATTTATTACATTTCTGTCTTTTTTGCTTTTTACACAATGGGTGAGTATAATATATGATGACAGAAGTAAGCTTTATTGTAATTTATATTCAAATACATCTAATCAAGAGTGATATAAACCAGTGAATTTTTAAAGCTGACAGTCTCTCCTAATTGATTAAACTTTTTAAAATAAATTATTAGTTTATGTATAAAATATATTTACAAATAAACTACACATAAAAACATACTTCACTGCCTTTTAATAATGCACTCAATTAGTAAGCTATAATTTCAGAATTATTCATATTCATAATTATTGATAATTATAAGGAAATAATTAATTAGAAATCACTGAACCACCAATGAACATGTTTTAAAATATGAAATCTTCTATGCAAATAACAAATAATGTAGGAGAAGGTTACATAAGTTGCCTGATCAAAAGAAATATCAATTTTTATTTGCATGAAAAAATTCACATGAAAAATATGCTACCTTTAAAATGTCAAAGCTAATTTAAATAATGCACTTTGCTGCATTATTGTATCTATTTAATATTTGATTATATTTTTTTTAAATATTTATTTTCGTTATAATTAATTATAAGATGAAAATAAAATTAGCTCTTAGTAATTTTGAAAAGAAGCGCATTAAAAGTGGCATTTAACTTTGTCGAAATTCCTAATTGACAACACAAAAGTATCGCACAATGTCTAGATTTAGGTCAAAGGTACTCGTGTAAAAAAAAAAAATTCAATACAGTGGCTGAAACTTCAAACTTGTTCGCAGTCAGCGCGCTTCAAATTAGACGTCGCTACATACCACTGGAAAAACACGAACGTATAATCAGCGTGAAAATAATGCTGCCTATATTTTTGTACTTATTTCACACTAAAATTGTTGCAGGTATGTAAATTTCTTTTTAAAAAACTGCACAAAATAAAATGGGGAAACGAGGAACAGCGCGAAACAGCGTTTCCATGTCATTTTTATAGGACACTCTTTCGTATTTTACGTAAACGAGGTTTTTGGGATGCGAAAATTAATAAACTACAGATCTTGCAGTGTTGCTTACGTAAAATTTGTAAATGTGTAACTTATATAATTGGTTCTGAGATAAGTAGTTACAAAATGCCATTGTTAAGTTTTAAAATAATACACTAATATACTTACGAAAGATTTATAAAACAATTGTATGAGTCAAACGAAATTTTGTCCTTTTCATAAAGAAAAACAAATGTGTTATACTATAACTTGGTTTCATTACTAAATTCGTCGTTTACACTTTTCTATGTATTATGGAATACGGTACTAATTAAATTATCGATTTCCATTAAACTTAGGACACGTAAAATACAGAAATTTCCATTGTTCACCACATAAATTCACGGCATTTTTCACCGCATACCTCAATAGCATTCTTTTCACTATATTAATATTTCATTAACTTAATATTTTTCGCATACTTCTTTGATATCGATATGTTCCTATTGGATATATCAATTGCGCGGAGTATAAAGTAAATGAAAACCAATAAAAATAAAACTGGTCTATCGGACTTTACGGTTAGAATCCATTTGATAGTAGAAGTACAGAAATAAATGGCATTTAATAAACAGAAATCTATTACGAATTAAATAAAAATATTAATGAAAATATAGATAAATGTAATTGCCCTTAATTTTGTTTACATTAATGTTTTCCATGACTATTTAGTTTTACTTCGTGATCTTATTAATGAAGTTGCTTTATAATTCAGAGTACCAATATTAATTCATGCTTAGTCAGGCCTTTCACTAAAATGTCTAGCTAATCTATAACTATAGTATCCAATATTAGTTTGTGCGTGGTTGCCGGTAAAGTAGGTATCTATAACCGAGAAGAATATTTACCTTTAAAATTATTCATCTATATTTTATAGTCGACCATTTTCATTCATTTTGATTTGTCAGACTATTTCACAACGATTGCCTGCATTATAAATAATTCAGGAAATGATAAACCTCTAATAACAATCCGCTATTTAATATAAGCGAAATAGTATTTACTCTACACACGTTATATTATATTTATTGGAAAATAGCATCGATTAAATATACCTTATTAGTTAGAATTTTCAATTTCAATAAGCCGATTATAAACTGGATATCAGAATTGGTTAACACCGTTTTAAAACTCAGATTTAAAATTAATAATCCCACAATCCTCTTTCTCAAGTTCTGTCATGCATAATTTTACCAAAACTGACCACATACTAAACCGAAACATTCAACTTTTCCAAATCCGCAATTTCCGCTCTACAGCGCTGTTTGGCAAAGCTCGCATTAAGTCGATCACTGATTCATTCGCGAACGCCTCGCTTTATAACAACATTACATACCGTTTCGATCGCAGCCGGCGCCGCGAACGTCCTCATAATACATGAATCATCGGCGCGAAATAACACCATAACAAAAAAAGAAGAAGAAGAAGAAGCGCCAAGAAGAATAACCGGAGAAGATGAAGAGGAATAATAAGGAACGATGGAAGCAGCAGCAGCGACGTTTTGAACGCGCTCCAGAGCGTAATAAAAGCTCCACTTCGGCGCTAACACAGATGCACGCAAACGTGTACGCACTTTCGCGTAATTTATTTACGAGCGAGCGAGCGAGAGAGAGAGAGAGTGTCTCTTTTTATTTTTTAATATTTCCCGGGCGATCGACCGGCTCTTTTAGAGGTGTTTCATATACCACTACCAGCATAAAAGCACGTGCCCACACTCGATGTATAAGGTCGTTTCGGTACACACACCCACGAGCTCGAGCGATTCGCCCTCGTCTGTGTGTATATGACTACACTTGGTCGCGCCAGGCCTGTATATTATGCATGTAATGTTGGCGAGGTGTCACTCTTAGCTAGTGAAAATGTCTCGCTGCGTAATTGGCCACGTCCAAATGGAGGCATTGGAGTAGTTTCTTTTTTATTGTAATGTATGCGTGTGCGATTGGTTCTGGGAACTGGGTCGATGCTTTTCTTTTTCTTCCTTCGGCTTTTTCGTCCCTCTTTTCGTCCAGTTTTTCCGGTACATATGCTACTTTGATCACTGGAAATAGCAATTTAGCATGTAAATACACAAGTAAAACTTCATACGATTGGTTGAAAATTGAGACAAAATTGATTCGTTAATTCATCGTTTCAAAAGCTTGTTAAGTAATTCTTCTAATCAAACGCTATTTCGAAAGAAATAGTTTTGACTTGAATAACAGTCGATTCAGTTTCCCTTCGCTATACAATAAGTATCGAAGCAACAATCCTCAGCTTACCTCGGAATGCAATCGCATAAACTCGCGTGACGTCCAATGCAAGTACAGGCGGGGTTGCGTCCGTTTTTTTTCTCTCTCACTCTCTCTCTCTCTCTCTTTCTATTCTCCTACCCCCAACGTCGACAACGACGACGTGCCTAATCCCGCACGCCGGCAGCTAATTTAATATTGGCGCTGAATAAGGTGGAAGGGGTGCGCTTGACATTAAAACGCCTCTTTTGCGCTCAAGAGCTGCGTCGATGGTTTCGCCGTGACTCGTTCTACGAAAACTATAGTTCGGGTTCTGTTCATTTCTCTCTTTGCTTTTTGCGTTGTAGAAAACCCTTGACCGTTGCAGTGCAAATATCGTATTTTTCTTAGACGAGTGGTTGGATCGGTCGTTGAAGAAGCAGACTTTTTCGTGTTTTTTTGGGGGAGGGGTTAAGGATATTTAAATTCTGTCGAGATGATTCATCATTTCTCTCTGATGAATCAAGAGATTTATCAGGATAAGACTTATCAATTTATAGGTAAGTTATAGCGATTTTCAAGTGTTCAAAACCAAATGTTTCAACGACGATTTTAAACGTTTTTTTAAAATGAATTTGTATTTTTAAACGAAAATAAATATAATATTTTTATCGTAGTATTAAATGTTTTTTTATCATTATTACATTTTAATAACGGTAAAAATCTCGTTCCACGATAGGCATCGTACAAGTTTAATTTACGCGCAATTTTATAAACTTTGGATGACATTTTTTATGTCGCTCTTGATTTACCCGCATAATTAAAACCCATTAAAGGATTACTTATTGCTTTTTTATCGCAAATTAAATTGTTTTCATTATTTTATCATAGAAGTTACAGTTGTGAAATTTCTTATTCGGACATAAATTTGTATTGTAATTATCTTATATTGCTGCTTTACAGCATGTATATCTAATAAATATTTGCCTGAAAATTGTTCCTTGATTTATTAGTGTAGTGTAAAAAATTGATCTTTTCCACGTATAGATCTTGTTATGAAAGAAGTTTTTTGTGAAGTATTTGCCTTTATCTTCTTTTGGCTTGCAAACGTTCTGACTGCTTAAATTGCCTTCAATGAATAGCACTATATGAACTTTATCTTGACTATTAAATACATTGAAACCTCGCACAGTTCAATGAATCAATTGTACGGCAGCTATCATCATTCATAACTTGATAAAATTCAGTATTTGAATTTTTACTATAATCCAGTCTTGAAATGAATCTTTGACTTTCAAGACATTTTACATTTTATTATTCCTTTTCATTACATTTAATTTTTTTTAGTAGTTCAAGAATAGATCAACTACAAATAGAGACAAATTGCTGAGAACAAAATAGCTGATAGTATAAATTCTAGTCTTAGAAACACTGCAGCCTTCGATGATAGCTTACATACCCGTCTGGATGTCTGTGATAATGTTTTTCGATGTAGTTACATTTCTGTGACTCGAAAAAAGTGAACATTCCGAGAATTGAAAGCCGGAACTGCAACTTGAGAATCTAACGTACTAACTGCACTATCGCTTGATTGCTTTCGTGATACTCTAATTTCACTTCAATGGAATGTTGAGCAATTAATCGTGAGGTCTTAAAAAAATTGATTTTTATTGTGCTTTTTGTACATTATAAGAATAAAGCGGCATGCCAGCCTTCCAGATTCCGATTTCAGGTTGAAATTCTTGAAAGATTCATGTTTTCTTGTTTACGGTGGAAAAATCATTATATATCGAAAGCAATTATCGCAGATATTGAAACTTGCACGTAAGCTACGTATCAAAGTTTCCCAGCGTGCAGCGCTGCTAAAAAGCTTTTTTAAATCAATGAGAAATCTGCAAATATTAACTGTAGAACATAATAGAATACTTTTAAGGATATTTTAATAATTTATGATGAGTTGACACCAAACTTAAAAAGAAATTGTGGGAAGTATTTTATCTATTGTGTTTTTGTCACTGGAGAAACATAAAATAATTGCAGCTGTACACTTCTCGGTATGCATTTTTATTTCTTGCTTGATGTCACTCGTACATTTTTATTTTCATCCATTATCATTCATCTGGTTGATATTTATCTTTTAAGTTTTTAGTTAAGTAAATCGCTGACATTGCAAAAAAGGAAAAAAAAATTGTGTAAATCTTTCCCACGAAATGTTCGATATGCAAACTGACCATCGTTACGTTCTAAAGGTTCGTAAATTTATAATGCTCCAATGCACGCTCACGGTATACCTCTTTACCTCGGTACCCGGTATTTCTCGCTCTTATTACACGAAACTACAAGGAATTCCGCTCATTCCACTTTATGGAATACAATGCGCTAAGCGCGGGGGGGGGGGGCATAAATCCATAAATTGTTTTCTGCCTTTTGGCACATTGGCTGTTGCCGCGCGCGTCACGCGGCCGCTAAATTCAACTCGAAACGCTGCCGTGGCGCTCTGAAAATCTATATATACATACATCCTTTGAATTGGCGGCATATATTTCTTCTTCTTTTTCTTCTTATTCCTATGTAATGCGCGCTAACGGTGAACGCGTTCGATCGGGCATCCAAAAAGAATGAATGAATGCGGTGACTTCTTCGTCCTGCCTTACTTGCGCGCGCGCGCCCCGGCAATTTCGCCTTGCCCGCGAAGTGCCAGGCAAGAAATTTTCAAAGGCAGATCGTGGCACCAGCGGCAAAAAGGGGGCAACGAGCGAGAAATGGATTGCGCCTATTCCGTAGCTTTTTGCGCAGCTTTTCGTGTGTATGTATACACGAGGCCATTAACTATATGCTGAACCTTTTCTGATACACCGCCGAGGATGAATAATTTAATCGTTGCGTGACGTCGTTGTATTACAGGATCGGCTACATTTTTAAGTAATAATGTTTGCTTCATAGTTAGAGCAGCTGGTCGTATTTGTGTAAGCAGTTTACACAAAAAGATCGATCGATGGTAGATACTGCAGCATGATTATATTTTTAACGGTATAAAAGTTCAAATCCTAAATATCATATAATTGGTACGAATTATAAAAAAAGACTCTGTATAGGGTACATAATATGCATTTTTGATAGTTCACTTGCAGACTGATTTCAAATTAAAAATCGGTGCTTCATAAATTTAGGATACTTATTTAGCCATTAAATTTAATTAATTCTTGAATAATAATGGGAATTATATATACATGATTATCATGTTACAAGGCAGTAATTACGCCGCGCGGTGTCAGATAGGCATGTGGGATAATTGAACTTTCGGCCAGAATTTTAATTTGCTTCCATAAAAAATTTAAAAAAGAGGAATAAATAAATTCGTGAATATCACACTATAATTATTTTTTATTCAAGTCCCTCACTTACGTAATTTGCTTAAGGTTTTCGCCAAAGGAAACGAAAGCAATCATTAAACTTTCTTTGTAGACTATAGCTTAAGATTGCCTTGATACAGCATATTTTTAAAGTTATAATTCAATATTAAATATATCATAAAAAATTTAATTTATGTATGTATTCTGCAACTATTTAAAGTTTTTAGACTTTTTTAAACGAAATATTTATGTACAACAATAGAGGTTTCTAACAATTTAGTATTATAACGAAATAACTTAAAAGCATTTTTCCAGTTTTCTAGGACGATATCGTGAACATTTTTTATATTTAATCAAGCTTAAATCATTGAAAGCAATTTTTCATCCATAACATTACGATTCTATCAATAAAAAAATTAAAAAGCCAAAAATTTAAAAACTTATTAAATGTTCAATTTTCTAATCTAAATGTAAACATCATCTACTTAAAACAGTGACCACCGATCAATCATCAATGGAATTTCACGAACTTGAATTTAGTGATGTATGCAAATTCTGTCGTAAAACAGCTCATTCGAAGTTTAGTTTCGCAGTGGTCTCGACTGACCGCCGAAACCAGCAGTAATTTCAACAAACATCATTCAAAAGCCTCGTTGCTTTCGAATAAAACGAAGAAATATGTTAGAATCTGACGTACGACAGCGTGAAGCAAAACAATAAGCGGCGCAAGCGAGAAAATGAGAGTACAGTTACAGCGGCAAGAGAGAGAGAGAGGGACATATATATAGATACACACAGCAGCAGGAACAAACAGTCGGGAGAGTCTCGCAGTGAACCAGACGGAGAACTACAATAAAATAGATAAAATAGTGTAGCGCGTGAGTCAGCCAGGGATACACCTTGGAGAGAAGAGAAAAGAGAGAAAGAGAGAGAGAGAAAACCAGCTCTCTCTCTACTCTCTGTGCAGCCGTGTTGGAGCGCGCGGCGAGTCACCTAAGCAGCACACCGATTGCTCACGCCATCGTTAGCCGAGATCGCGAACCAACTTACCTGGAGGGAAGCCGTGCAGTGTCGGGTACCCAGGCGCGCGCTCATCTTGGGCCCCGGACAGTGTTGGCAGCGGTTCGCGCACGCTCTCTCGCATCCCGCGGCGCTCGTCTTCCCCTGCATTTTGTTTATTTAAAATAACAGCTAGTGCGTGCGCGCGTGCGTGTGTCTGCGTGTGCGTCTCTGCGTAATTGCATCGGCCAAGACTGGGACCTATAGCCGCGTGGTGTTAACAGTGTGCGTTGAACACGATATATATATATATTATGTACGAGTGACCGCGTGGTGGCGCTGCGAGCCACGATTTTTACCTGTGGAGGTACTCGCTCATTATTCGGTTTTAGCGCGCGTGGATCCGGTGACACGACAGCGCCCGACCGTGTGCGTGTGTGTATGTGTATGCGTTGATAAAAGTGTGCGAGTCGGAGGCCCAGGACTGGTTTTTGGTAGAGGACCCTTTTTTTTTTTTTTGGCCGCGGGGCCATCGAGCGCCTGAGTATATACGTACTTTTTCGCTGCGGCTCACGCTGTCGGGGAGATATTCGGGAATCGGGACCGTTAAGACCGATGGGATAAAAGAGAAAAAGAGAAGAAGAGGAAGAAGAAGAAGAAGAAGAAGAAGGAAGAGGTGGACGACAGAAGCGATCGAGCAGCGATGCTCGCCGAGGAGGCTTTTTGAAGTAACGGGATACATGGGATTTCCCCTCTTCTCCCACTCTCGGTCTCTCTGTTTCGCCTTATCCCTCCCTCCCCCCTCCCGTACGAGTGCGTACGATTATTTTCATTTCTTTTTTTTGTGACGCAACCGCCTAGTGAAGTTAATGATTTGGAACGACGTTTAAAGCACAGTTGGATCGCTCGCTTTCCACTAAGCTACATTGGAATCGGCTTTGGGCCCCGCAATTATGGAGATTACAAGTGGAATACCGTGGAGAAGCGGCGACACGAGATTCGAAATGGCCGACTGGTAGAAGTATAGAGACATTTCGGGGATATATAAAGTTTTGGATAATTTATGTGGCACGATTTGCGCGTGGCGCGAGACAGAGAGAGAGAGAGAGAGTCGAAAGAAGGTTAACGCTGGCGCATTTTTCGAATGCCCTCTGAGAGAGAGACAATTCGAAAGTGCATCGACAGCGGCTTTTTTTTGCCGCGGTTTTGCGCCCAAGCTCATGGGTTTAATGAGATCGTTAATTGTAATTGTATGCAATTTTTCATTCGACCCGCGAGACGCCAATGTCATTATTCCGATCGGTTATTGGAGGAATCTTTGAGACGCGATGAAATCCCTCGATAAAATATATTTGATGTAACTTTACTTTGCGCGCTTTGCCTTGCGAAAGTGATATTAATGATACGTATCGCATGATACTTTTTTCCACGCGACTTTTCAGAGTCGTAGTTATATTTATTTATTTCGAAACAATATTTTGCGACTGCAAGCAATCCTTTACTGTAATTTAGCATTATATATCACTACTAGCATTCGCCTGTCGAACGATTCCCTTAGAATTATTGAAAGAAGAAAAATGATAAATTCAATTTAATAAATATACGCGCGAAAAATATTGATGATTATAATGGTTAATTAATAATTATCGGGAAATAATTATAAAGTTTCACATTCCCGTATATAATATCAACCATAAAAGATAAATTACCGCAATATACCGATCGGTGATCTGAAAGGAACAAAATAACAGTTAATAACGCTCTTAACGCATTCGACTACTTAAAAATCGGCAAAAAAGCTTATATCGATCGAAAACAAGCAGGCGAAACGCACGCGCCAGCAGCTATATCCCAGCACAAAAAGCAGCGTATCGAGAGCCTCGCCTTCGCTATAAGCGATTTCCCAGCAAAAAGCTCGCAGTAAAGAAGAGGAAGTCCGAGGAATCGATCGATATAACTATACCGACTACACAATATCATCCTAGTCATCATGCGCGAGGAAACGGGCGACGGCGCCAGTTCGAAAGCCAGTAACGGCGAGTCGATCGACGAGAAATCGGCAACGGACGAGGAGTTTGTCGGTCCTGAGTTCGAGGAGGACGCCTACTACAGTAGTTTAGCCGCGACCCCGAGCTTCGACGACCTAGAGGCCAGCGACTCCGAGGAGATACTCGTGCACTGGCATCAGGACACCGGCGAGATCGAGGAAATTGAGGAGGCGGACTTTAAGGAGGAGAGGGGAGACTTGAGAGGCACCAGGAGGGAATTCAGACTGCTCAGAGCGCGGATACGAGAGAAGTCCAAGAGGCTTTTGGGACTCGTCAAAGGTGATCTACGATAAGAAGTGGATGATCGATCGATCGGTAGATCGATTGATTGCTATATAGAGGTTGATTTATGAAGGATCGCTAAGAATGGGGAATTGTTTTTTCAAATGATTCTCAAATCGAGTTGAATCACTGATAATCGAAATTATTTTCAACGCGCAAAAAATATTGCACAAGAGCCGATCGCACATTAACATAAGAAAACGGATAAGTGGATAACTTCAGTAGGGTTTTTCGCAATGCTGAACATGAATCCAATCTTCAAATTTACTCAGCACTGTTTTATCAATTCTTTATTTTATAGTCAGCCTTTGAAATTTCGATCTTTTTCGAGATACGAATCGGTTGAAGTTGAGGGCTTTTAAGCATTGTGAATATGAGGACACAAGATTTATGGTGGACTTAAGGGCTTGAGGGTTCAAGAACTAAATGTTTAACGGTTTGATGGGGATCAAGATGGATTTTAAAGGTAAAAGTAGTAAGCTTATAAATTTGATGACCGGATTCGTGAGCAGCTTTGCAATATACACGCAAATCCACTTGACCTCTTTTTTGTACTGACAAAACCGAAATTATTGCAGCCGAACGTGTAATTTTGACCTTTGTCCAGAAATTTTTGGACAATGAATGTCAAAGATACAAATTTTTATATACCTATACATAAGTCTTAACCCAATTTTTTGCAATTGGATATTATAAAATATTATAGAATATGTTGTAACGATTATAACATTTCGAAAATTTACGTAAGTCAGCGTTAAGTTACCTAATTTATGAGTTATTGACTGGAATATTGCTTTTCCAGGAGTAGGATCATTGCCGAGCAATTAAACCTGAAAAATATTAGTCCATTGAAAAAAAAGTTGTTTCTAGGAATGCACATGTCGAACGATGCAGTAAACTCTAAATGCTTTTGAAGAAAACATTTGTAGAATAAGGAAATGTATCCATGCTATTTCACAAATGTAGGCTTCTTACATTTGTTAACTTGTTCTTCATTTAATTGAGAATAGTTTTTTGTAATCTTTTCAAGCGGTTTTC
This sequence comes from Megastigmus stigmatizans, assembly GCA_900490015.1. Classification (NCBI taxonomy): domain Eukaryota; kingdom Metazoa; phylum Arthropoda; class Insecta; order Hymenoptera; family Megastigmidae; genus Megastigmus; species Megastigmus stigmatizans. Next base: position 9,413 of record UELV01147154.1, on the reverse strand, counting down.
ATAACGGTTAGAATACAAATTTTTAGACTGTTATTATTTTCGTTTATTTCTGTTTCATTAAATACCGTAATTATTTAAAGTGAAAATACGAAATTTTCATTTTTAATACTAAACTTTCTAAGAATTACCATATGGTTTCAAGAAAGCTAATTTAACTATCATTAAAAGACTTTATTGCTGAAGAAAATCAGTCGAAAATGCAAACAACATAATGGCAACGTATGTATAAACAATTAAAAAATTACAATGTAGCTTGATATTGTAGATTTTTTCAATTGGTTCTGATGGATAAGCATTATTAATAAATATTACACTTATTTCATTGCGAAGCAAAATTGAAAGTTAAATAGATTGTATCAATTTTATCATAAATGCTGGTAATATGGAAGCGTGATATTATGAACGTAAGATTTAATTTTTCAATAAAGGGGATAAATTTAAAAGATAAAGTTAATGTTAGCTATATCTCTCATTATAGATCATTTAAAGAATAAGGTTATCGATAAATTTTATATCGATAAAGATTCGAGAATTCTTCCTGTACAATCCATCAACATCCTTATTCTTAAATATTATTTTCGCGTTGATAAATTGTATCTCCTTTACTTCATTATTAAAATCTTCACTAATAAGATTCAATACAGGCATATTGGAACCGATTTCTTAATTGAGTAAAAGCTGTATTTAAAAAGGCGATTTATCATAAATATATAAGTGTGATAAATAAAAATCAATATTTTACTGTATATATTTATATTTATATAAGCACTTGCACTTTCCAAAATTGAAAAATAGCATTCCGTGAAAAAGTATTTTTTGTCATTTATGAACGTCAACAGTTTCTTGTGTTATTTTTTGCATCAATTATCATACTAATGAGATGAAATAGAGACCGTTGCGACGCCTAAAAACTAGAACGGTTCAAACGGTTTATTTAAACTTCTATGTTTATTGAATTATACTTTGATATCTTAATATCGAGAAATATAACTTACACGGCTCAATTATTTTCAAGTTTATAATAACTTTAAATATTGTAAACCTTTAATAAAATCAGGTTATCTCGATCCTAAAATGAGTTCTTAAGCGACTTAAGCTACCATTCGTAACATTAGAGATGAAACACCGAAGTGGAAAATATTAACTGTGCGAGGAAAAATGTAGCTTTCTCGGCGTAAAACGAGGGATTGCAATAAAAGTTTAACTGCGGACTTTCTCCTTGTTATATGCAAAAAAGACACGTGTAATAAGCAAAAAATATTTTAAATAATTTCTATAAAATGTCTATGGGCTTTTTAGCGTTGACAGTTTATGAGATCTGATATCGGTAGGGCAGACGCGTTGATTTAATTTGTACTTATTTTCATAATGCTGGCTATTAAGTATTTACTGTTGGTGTGAAAACTATAAATAATAATGATCGCTAACACTTATAATTATATATTACGGATTTTCTTGTACAATCGTTATTATAGAAGTGTGGTAAATTTTAATACACTTATATTGCCATCTCGATACATAAGAAGCAAAACACGAAAAAATGATGCTGCTACATGGAACTGGAAATCCTAATTTGACTAGCATCTTCTGTGCAATCCAACGTCCAGCATTTAGTCTTAACTTTAACGTTTTTTTATTATTAGTTTAAAAACAGTTTTTTTTGCTATAGTACATTGACGTATGTAATAGATTACCTACAATTTATTTAAAAATGCATAAATCAAAAAATTTGAATTAAAGTTGCATTAAAGTTTTAAAAGTATGCCTGTAAGCTAATGAATCTTTGATTTGACGCCAATGTAAAGCCCATCGATCAATTTCTGAGAATTTTAAAATGCAGCGCTTTCATAAACTCTTTATAACGGTTCGTCGTTACACCTACAAAATGCTACGATCAATCACAAATATTTACTTTAATAAAATCCAAAATTTTTTTAAGTACTCGGTAAAGTAGCGTCCATCGCGTGCTAAAGTTTTGTATACTCAAAACGTCGTCATTAATTAAACTGCACTCATTATCGAGAATCGCGTGGAATATGAAATGCAAAATTGATGCCTCCGGAGATATACTGAATTCTTTTTTTAATTAAAAAAAAATATGTATACAATGTTCCAGGTGAAGATGCTACCCTACACAGAAGCGGATCCTTATCCCCGTCACTCGATAACGTGGCGAACGAGCTTCAAGGGCTTTCGGTCGAAGAGCAAGAACGCCAGAAGGCAGAATGGAGCGCCGAACTCGCTAGGGTAATTTTCTTAAGCAACTTTTTTCTTTTATGAATATGCATACATTTTAAACCAGAGATTGATATCTTGAACAACTCATCGAGTTATCGATCGACTTTGGAGTATTTTTTTTCTCGCACACTTCCTTAATCCATCAGCTTCTAGTTCAATGCACATAAACTATGCTTATTTTACAAGTTGGACTAAAAGATATGAAATTTTTACCAATTTAAGTTACATAGAAATTATTAATTTACGCATGACAGTCTTCTTTTACTTTCAAAGCATTTTTCCTTAATTCAATGAAGTTATTATGGTACATAATGAGCGACTCAGAACTCTGACTCGATAATATTGAGTAATTTAAGTGCATGACTGAAGGTAACTATCGAAGAAAGTTGACATGCATACAATTAACATTCTTTTTTAATCCGTAATTTTATTTAACTTACAAATTAGCGTTTCATTGTAAAATTAATGCCGTGACTTAGCAATTATTTTATTATTTAATTCGGATGATCCTGCATCAATAATATTGTACTAAAATTATATAATCTTATGAAAAGAAAATTTTAAAAAAGAAGAATATTATTATTTCTGAATATCGAGGTACTGTTAAAGCTTACTTTGTTTCAATACTTGCAAAAGAATTATCCTTGATATATTGTTTCTCTATTACATAAATAAAATGAAAAAATGTAGTGTTATGTTAACGAATATATAGTTTCAACAAGTACTCGATCAAGCTGCACTACCATTTTTAGTAATGCACGTTTTTTTTACAATTCGTTTCGAAAAAAAAACCCGTTTCTTAAATCACAGAATTCGTTCGTCGTGTTAAAGCTCGCCGTTTCTCGTAATAAGTGGATTTTTGTTTCACTTCTTCAATTAAGAATCTCTGTACCATGGAATTTCAATACGAATAATCCATATTTGGGACAACGAAATCTGGATTTCACACTGATTGCAGCGATATAAAAAAAAACTTGAACTTTCAAAACGAAAAATTTCCCCCGATAACAAATTATCTTGATTAATTTATATTACAATACCACGAAGTAGTTTAACAGTTCGTTTACCTATTTTTTCATTCCTTTTTTGTTCTGTCGAATCTCTCTATTGTACCGGCAGAATGATACAGAAAGCAAAGTCGAAAATGCCACTCTTTTTAAACCGGTCGCAGACTAAAAAAATACAATTAGCCAGACCACAAAAAGCATTTCCTTCAATTTCTCTCTCGAACCCAAACCACATCGGCGACTACCACTCCCCCTCGGTCTCCGTGTTTTCATTCAAATCCTCTGGCCATTAGCCGCGGTCCTGCAACATCATCAGCTCGGTATACTAAAAAAAAAAAAAAAAAAAAAGCAAAAAGTGAAAAGCCCATTCTTCCTCGAGTCCCTCCTTCGTCGATAGCGACGTCACCACCGCCGTGTATGTACAGACATCCGCTCGCGTTCGGCTACCTCGGCGCAAAGGTATATATACCCAATTAAACCGGTAAAAACTGTCCGGGGTTCGCAGATCGAGGATGAGATCCAGACGCTGAGGGAGGTCCTGAACAGCAAGGTGCGAATGGCCCACGAGCTTAAGCGGAAGCTCGGCATAAGCGTGTGGAAGGAGCTCAGCGAGGACGTCAACCAGGGACTGAGGAACGTCAAGGAGAGCCAAGTGTACGTGCGCCACTGCCATCGGCTTAGCTGCCAATGCAAAACCATACATACATACATATATACATATCTGATCTCTTACATGCAGTTGCCTCTATATATACACTTTTACATACTTTGTCTTTATACCTTTTATTGTATTTCCTGCCTATCTTACGTGTACTCGTGTATTCACCATTATAGATTTGTTCAATTCTTACTTTTTTTCACACTGAATCGAATGCGTGTGTGCACGTGGAGGAGGATTGTTGAAAAAGGCGGGTGTATATGGGCACTGTGCATCTCTCTCTCTCTCCCTTTCTCGGTCTCACTCTATCTCTTCTTGCACACTGTCTCTCTTTGGCTTTCGAAATTTAACGCGTAACGGTATACCGCGACGGTGTAGTGTAACCCAGCTCAAAGATTTCTTTTCTCTCTCTCTATCTTTCTCTCTTTCTTTTTTTGTTTTTCATTCGAGACTTCGTAACGAGTGCCGCGCGTCGTAGTTTTATATATACGTATTATAAAGTTATATATAGATATATGCGCTTGGAATATGAACGGCTGTTATTACTTGATACATAATTTATAACCGTTATATTTCTTGATTCATCATTTCATTTTAGGACGCTCGATTAATGGTACACCGCCACTTAATTTCCAAACTTTATTCATTTTTCTCTGTGATATTGTGTTTCGATTCTTTGTTCTTCATCGGGAAGCGCTGTCGCGATTTTATACGTTTGCTGACTTTGGCCAAGTTCAGATGACAAATTACGCGTTTGCGGTTTTTAATTTGCGCAATTAACGTGCGCGCATTTAAGTGCGAAGTATAGTAAAATCGTGATAAGTCTGGCTATTTATAGATTAGTCGTGACATCACGTTTAGTAGACGGATGACTATGAAATTACAATTTTTTACTACAATTTTTTTGTGTTTTAATTAATAATCTTTGAAGAAAGTTAGTTTTGAAATCAGAAGTTTGAATTTTTAATTTGATCAGGGAAATTCCGCAAGCTACCTTTAGACTTTATTAACATAATGTTATTCCAGTTTTTTATGACGGCTAATATTTTTTTTAATCTAGGAAAAAAATGTATCATAAAAACCCAATTAAACTGATAATTCGATTTATGTCATTTAAAATAATATTCTTATTGATGAAATTAAATGTGCTTTTATTTATATAAAAAAAGTTAATATCTTTTCATAATTTACATTTGGCTTTATAAATGCATTTTGAACATAAAATATTGTTTTAAAAAACATTATCCAAGCTCTAAAGTTTTTAAGCCCGTGAACTAGGAACATTCAACACGAACACCTCTGTAGGTGTAAATAAATTTACTCTTCTACCTCTCCGTTTTCTCTCTTTTCTTGTAAAGCAAGTGTATGCCTGATTAGATGTGCAACGCAGTTCTCGTTTTATTTTTTTTCACTTTTCGTTAAGCTGTCTCATTTAGTTATCAGAATGTCGGGGAGAAACTTGGTCGGTTCACAAGGACGGTCTCCGAGAACAGTTTGTGAGTATAAGAATATAAAGTCACTTTATCTTGATTAAAGCTTGTGACTTAAAAATAATTATCGGCCGCGCTAAAGAAACCTCTGGTTTCTCATGCTTTGTGTTACTTGAAAAAGAAAAAAAAATAATCAATTTAGTCTGCACACGCGTATCAAAATTGAATTTAAAAAAAAAAGAGAAAAGAAAATTTAATACACTCTTGTTAAAATTACATATTGGATGCTGTGCGTCGATAAAGAAGAAATATTCTTTTGATATTTCTCAAGTAAGACGTTTTACTCTCAGCACGATGGTTGAGGATCTTTTTTATTTCATTACAAAGTCAAAAGATGAAGTATACTTATGGCGCATGCTGTGTAAATATATTAGTTTTCTACATTAATGCGGTAATTGGTTTAACGTATTTTATTTTTTTCACTTCTTGTAGCAATTATTCACTCGCATAATTTATTCCTTATTTCTTTATTATTTTCTCATTTTATTCACTTAGCTTTTATGCTGCGAAACTGTGTGATGATCATTTATAATGTTTAATTCATTTCCGACAGTATTTAATTTTGACAGTTTGCATGGACAATTTACTTAATGCGTTTGTGGCACTTTGTAATCGTCTGATTTTCTCAAGTTGCAATTTCACTCTGCAGCGCTTTCGGTGCACTTAATCATTGTCTTTTAATTGTCTTACGGACCTGCGTGATATTAAACTTGATAAATGCATCACGTTTAAAAAGTGGACCTTTATTGTAAAATTAGATAAGTATTGTTACTAATTTTTTTAACTTTCAGAAGTAAGGAATAAAACAATAAATTATATTGTGATTTATCGACAAGCTAACTCAAAAGACTTGTATAATAATAGTAATATAAGATAAGCGATTAACCATTAATGTACTAATCGTTTCAGGATAAAAAATTGCATGATTCGCAAATACTGAAATGAGTTTTAAACGTCGATATACATCTTGGCTATTTTTACGATCTCTCGACTCATTTAAAGACGAACGAAGAATGCTAATTTATGAAGTTCAATAGACTCTTTCTCAACTACTTACGCTAAATCTTTTTAAAAAGTATATAAATAGTGCAAAGCGATAAATCTATATTTAATACGGTTTGTTTTTAAATTTACGATTTCACACTTTACTTTCGTATTATTAACACAATTAAATTTTCAATGTTATGTACGAATAGTGAATCGATCGTCTAAATTCTACACGAAGATAAATTGAAAAAATTATTTACTATGCACTAAAATTTCCAGCCACAACTGGTTTCCTCGCGTCTCTTGCTACATAGGTTGTTGGGCTTACTTTTATTTTCCTTCTTCTATAATCTCACAAATCGGCCAATCAAAAATTTTTCATTGACAAGCAAGAAATGGCCTTAACGGTAAATCTAAAAGTAGCCAGGTGTCGGTGTGATAGACTCGCATTGCATTAGCGAGTGTGCCCATATCCACTTTAAGATGGTTCTTCCGCGGGTCATAGCAACGAAACTTCAAAGCTGTAATACATCACGCGCGTCTCGCACGCGAGTATTGTGAAAGTTCGAAAAGCACGTAACTTAATATTATGCTCTCTGCTCGAGATTTCAGGGTCGGGCGCGCACTCGAGAGACGAGAGACGGGCCAATGAAAACGTTATTTTGAAATTCTAATTAGCGAACGCCGTATACGATTATCTCTCGCGAGGTACTGCAACAGCTCGGATGTCCTTGTTTTGCATAAGTAAACATTAGTTCTGGTGTAGTTTGTAGGTTATATATCGGTCGGTTCTTCCGAAATCCCGTCGCTTGGAATTGCGGCAGATTTATGTTAGTTTATGGACGCGGGGGAGAAAAAACTGGCACGGATATAAAGTCGCGGATCGTGGCTAAATTCTGCAACTGCAGGATCTCGAGTGAATCTGTCGCAACGCGATCGGCTGCACGTTTTTCTCGCACCGATATAATTTCTATGCAAAAAAATAATCCTGCTGGGATGGAAATTATGTTCATTTTATACGTTACATTATAGTTATTGAGAAACATTTGAAATATCGCGAGTTTCGTCTATTTTTGAAAGATTGGGGCAACTAGTTCAACTTATACGGAAATACCTTCCATTAAATATTCGAAAATAGTGCTTTGGATATCAGAGTTGAACGTTTCATGGAATGTTGTTTTGCTAATTAAATGCAGTTATGGAACATTTTTAAAGACAGTCAAATTTAATATCGCTACTTAATACGAAATTAAATTAAAGACAGAATGTTTAATAAAGCCGGTGCTTTTGCTGAAGAGTAATAATGTTCAATAGCAAAATGGTCATAAATTAATGTGCCGCTTTAGCTTTTAATTGAACAAGATCATGGCTTCTAGTATTAACAAACTAATATTACGATTATTTTGAAAGAAAATTAACTTTTGATATTAAGCCAACCTGATTGATTTAATTCCTTATCATTTATCATTCGATAAGTTCTGAAAAATTTCAACGCATAAAAAAGGCAATTGCGAACTAATAATACCGATGTCATGCTGCAAAGATTTATAAAACTATAAAAATATTTTGAATATAAGAGAGCCTTTCCCTACAGTAAAATAGATTATTCGCAAGCATCAAAATTCAATTAATAATTGTAAGAAGATAACAATTTTTATGACCTCTAATTTATAACATCCAATATCATAACGTAGCAACATGCGTACATGCATTCTATTCTTAATGAAAAAATATCACTGGTTAAGCATCAACATCACCAATCTTCAAGATTTATAATCGATTTCGTCCGTATAAGCCACCTGTTGAGACAAATACGGTATTATAACCACCTTAAACGATCATAAAGTTTCAATAAAAGTTATAAATCTCGTATAAAAGGAAGATTATTTAACACTCGGTAATTTGCAGTAAAAGGTTACGTTTAGTATACTGCATTTCTCATGAATAACGTACTTACTGACTTATACATTTCTCATCAAAAACGAGTCTTTTCACTCTGTCCGTGTAAATATTATTTACACTCGCTATTAGCACACTCGAAGCAAATTAATCTTCTGGTATTAAAAAAGAAAGTTTAGATAAGGCTTATGAATAAAATTGATTATTTTTGATTGAACAAAATTATTCACAAAACTTGAGAAAAAGCACTCGAAAGTATCCAGTTCTTATATGAATGTTTGAAAATCAATGGGCTTACTCTGTTCCTAAAAACTATAACTGCATTGAATTACAAAACATATTTTTGCGAAATATGTATTCTTTGCGGAAGAACCAATCTTTCTATGTTCCATATTTCTTTTTTTTCGTGATTTACACTTGTGGAAAGTATCCGTAAAAAAAAGTAACGCTAGCGTAATACAGAGACGTGCACATTACGGATTAATAAAGTAAACAAGATGAAGTTTGACTTGGGCAAGTGAGATCCTTGCGTATCGAGCAGCCTATACTTACAGTCAACTGTCGATACGAAGCATAATGATCGACTACAAGCCAAACAGAAAATAATAATGTATAGCGCTGCAGAAATAAATTCTTGCATAATGCCTAATTACCAATCATTACAAAGTAGATTCGTGCAATTTTACCTTTTTTTTTCACGCTCTCCCCGAGAGTCTCTTTTCACCAATTACTCTCGTGACAACTTGCCCTCTCCCCCTCCCCCCAGAATGTCATATACTACGCACAGGTGTAAAGCCCACGAAAGAAAGGAAGACAAAAAAAGGAAAGAAACACGCAGAGCTCGTAATAACACCCGTACCTTTAGATATACATAAGTGCAAAGTGTATAGCAGCCTGCGATTACATTGGGCCATGTGTCGCCTCTTCTCTTCTTTCAATGCCATCAGGTTCCAGAAGACCGAGTCCGTGATCAAGACCACGGCGGAGAAGACGACGAGCATCCTGGGCGGTTTCGGCAGTGGACTTTCCATGAAAATCGGTCAGATGAGAAATTCCGACAGCTTCAGGTCCCTCGAGGAAAAAGTTGGCAGCGCTTACGAGAATGTCAAGGTGCGTTTAACTCCCCCCCCCCCC
>UELV01146944.1:0-13094 GCA_900490015.1 Megastigmus stigmatizans | reverse complement strand
GAGAGAGAGAGAGAGAGAGAGAGAGAGAGAGAGAGAGAGAGAGAGAGAGAGAGAGAGAGAGAGAGAGAGGCCGCGTCCGCCGCCGCCGTCACAGGCCTAAAATATAAGCTATTACAGTTCCACAATGAAATCTCTGTATAAGCTATAATTTTTGACAAAATCACGAATATGCATGGTTACTTGGGAAAAATAGGTCATAAATATTATCCAGACAGTTTAGTATGTAACTTGAGAAGTTATAACTTCAACATTACGACAGATGGGTTGGAATTTTTTTCATTTTTTGTGAACTTTTATGGATTGCTTGTAAAAGAGACGGTATGACTGCAGTCCGCAAGTTACAAGCGATTGCATTTCCTACAATTAAATCTCTGTATAAGTCCTTTTGTGAATATCACGCAATGCATGGTTATTTGGAAAAACATCATAATTTTTATCAAGAGAGGATGTACATAACTTGAGAAGTTATAATATCGACGTTACGACAGACAGTTTGGAATACTTTGTACACATGTTCTGATTCTTTGAGAACCGTTACAGACGGTTTATAAAAGACATTCCGCACCGACTCTAGCAACTTGATCACTGCATATTATACGGTGACATTTAACGTTGTCGAAAGTCTCTCTCTCTCTCTCTCTCTCTCTCGTATAATGCAATATTCGGTAACTGCGCAGCTTAACTTCTACAACCTTCGAGAATATTCTAGAGAACTTCTGACGTCATTTGCAAAAGGACAAATGGTGAGGTGTCCAGAACCAGCCTTGCTTATATACTTACACCGTATACTGATCACATGTTTCAATATTAAGTGCTTCAAACGCGATGATACAAGGCTTAATTATCCCGATTTTTTGTCAATAATTTAAATGGCTGGTTAAGCTGTCAGTTCTTATTATATTATAGAAATAACGATATTTCGATTACTTTTTTTTAACCCTTCGTAAGTCACTAAAAATATACAAATCCAATAGAAAAAATATTTTTTAACAATAAACAATTATTAAACTTTTCACTTACAAAAAAACATTTTGTGACGTACAGACGAACTCTGATATTTGTAATAAACATGTTAAAATAGATTTATCTTGTCAATAAGGTATCGTCTAAAAACGCCTCAATCAAGAATTTAACATATTATATCATGTGGAGCTTTTTAATTAACGTTACAGTACACTGGTTATCCAAACTATTAACCTTAAGAGGACTGGAATCCCCTTTTTTGGCGTATATATGTCATAAACATTATACATAATGTGTGTATACATGTATGTGTAATGTATCTATTCCGTAGGGAGGTCCGTTTGAAAATTCACGATATATTTGATACGAAAAATTGTACCCGCCATATTGAATTCGAACACTTCTCAATTCAATAATTTGGTACGTAGTTTTCTATAGAAATAAAAGATTTTTCGAAATTCCTAACCCCCGGCCATCTAAGGGTTGCGATCGTATCACAGGTTGAAGTATATATACATAAAAATTTCTTATTACTGTTAAAAGTATTATCACAATACAAATTTGGAAACTTCATATAAATATGAAGTAAGAGACACGGGTCATAAATAAAATCATATAACTGTAATAAATGATCAATACTAAAATTATGTTGTAAATTAGAGTATTATAAAAATTTAAAAATTAGATTTTAAATTTTGCGTATCTTCAATTCTATTTACACTCTTAAATTTAGTTATAAATACCATGTCTGAAATTAAACGCCTAAAATGAAAATTTTCTTCTTCTAAAATTTGAATGTTTTTATCATTAAAATTAAATTTCTCATATGCCTAACAAGAGCCAACTTATCTCTACTATATTTACAATCTGCAATATGTTCTTTAATTCTCTTTATCAAATCTCTACTTGACTGACCAGTATAACACATATGACAATCTTGACAATTTATTTTATAAACGATACAAGATGTGCACATTTTCCCAAATTTGTTAGCTATCTTTTCAATAATCTTATACAAATTATTTAAGAAGGGTTCTACATAATGAAATTTTTTAACATTGTTTAGTCTCACAATCGTGCTATTTAAAGTATATTATATACTTATTATATATATATATATTTTTAAGTTTATTTAATCTTATGTTAACATGTTTTTTTTATAAAATTTACCGGGTAAAAGTTAGTCTGCAGAACAGAATGAATATATTGTAAATTTACATTATAAAAGGAATTATGTGACAATTTTATAGCCTTATCAATCAACGTGTATGCAATTGCCGCCTTTTGTGAAATAGAAGCATGATAAAAATAATTTAAATAAAGACCAGAATGCGAATTAGTAATGATTAATTATTAAACCATCCTCTTTTATGATGTTTCCAAATTTGTATAAATTAATATTTTAATTAAAATTTATGAAATGTTTATTACAAATATCAGAGTTCGTCTGTACGTCACAAAATGTTTTTTTGTAAGTGAAAAGTTTAATAATTGTTTATTGTTAAAAAATATTGTTTCTATTGGATTTGTATATTTTTAGTGACTTACGAAGGGTTAAAAAAAAGTAATCGAAATATCGTTATTTCTATAATATAATAAAATTGACAGCATACCAACCGTTTCATTTATTTACTTTGAAATTATAGCTGTCAGCAGAAAAAAAATATAGATAATTTCTTTCTTTACACACTTTTATAATCAATTAAAAATCTTTTTAAGATATTTGAAGTTTATTGCAGAGTGTACCGATTAAATATGACGAAAAATAACAAAATTTTTCGACGAGTTGAGCTTGAATTATTCATTTTTTATACTCGCATTAATTTTTTTCTAAATAGGGAACACCATTTTAACTAACATAGTCTTAAGTATTATGGGGTGTAAAAAAGTGCTTTTAATTTGGATGTATAAAAATGAATGTTCCAATTTCTACAATGAAGTAATTCATTTTTTCATTTTTTTAAAACAGGAGTGACGCTACTTTATTGATTCGATATTTTTTTTCTGTAAGAGGTACACTCTTACTAATGTTTTTTTTAATTGTTTAAACAAATATATACGTTCCATTAAGATTTTAGAAAATCAAAAGCTTTGTTCATAAAGCTATAACAAGCGAAGTAAATACTTTCATCAACTACAAGGAGAACTGTTACGTCGGTAGCGACGCACAAGTGTTTAACTATTTTTAAGCCTAGGCTTTCGCCTAATAGCTTAGGACTCTTTATATAACGATTTCCAAATTTTAACGGTTAGTAGTGTGTGCTTGTGTAATTATTCGATTTGTCCAGCGAGCTATTTGCCCCTGAACTAAATCGTATAACGGTGAATGTGTGTGTTCTATTTGCCCAGAGAGCTAGTATTCCTGAACGAAGATCGGAAATGTATATCCTTATTCGCCCAGCGAGCTATTGCCCCTGAACGAAGATCGGATTTGTGCAACGATAATCCAGCGAACTCAATATTAAATTGAGTTCTGAATTATCCAGGAATGTTTTGTGTGTGAGAGAGTGAGTGTGTGTGTGAAAGATAGGATAGAAACAGACTAAACCACTAAATAGTAAAAACTTACTCTTTTATTTGTAGAGTTGAAAATCGAGTGAACAAATAACGTGTTACAAAAATTTGTGTCGACACTTAAATTCGCACTTGTAAACTATATTTTTCTTTTGCACTTGTAAGCGATTATATTCCAATACTTTTTGTGTGTTGCGTGAGTTATTCTCCAATGGTTGCTGAGTTGCTGCGTGATGAGAAGTTCGAATTTGACAATTGCGAGTTCCGGAGTGGACTCCAGAATCTCTACTGACTTTGCAGCGCGATGCGTGCACTTTTTTAAATAACGATGACCCGCCTTGTAGTGGAGTTGGCGTGATTAGGTCAGCGAGAAAGTGGTGGTGTTGCGCACTGATTAGAGTCGCAATGTCAAGGGCAGGCTTTCTTCTCTCCTTTTTGGTGTTTTCCTAATTTTCCGGGTACTTGATTGGATGGGTCTGAGTCCCTTGGGCGTCTCTTGAGGGTGGAGTCTAGAGTTTGCTTCTTGAGTTTTTCCATGGATGTCGCCACGATTAAGTTTTACACATTATTATATTCTTGTTTAACTTTAATAATTATAGTTGATTAAATTACAATTTTACAGGTAATTGTATAATTGTTAAATAAAAGAAAGAGAAACCAATCATTGAGTAAAACTTATCATCGTAATAATAATAATAACAACAGTAAACGCATGTTATCCAAATGAATAAAAGATTGGAATATGTAAAAATTTAAATTATTTGTATTGTTTTTATTATTGGAAACATAATAAAAATAATAGCAATGATTAGTTTCTGTACAATAATGAACTGATGCCAAATACAATGTAAGATTTGGTTAATTTTAGTAGAGGACGATATAAGTTAAAAGAGTATATTATAATGCTTATTAGTATAAATAAGGCGTTGTATAAAAGAATATAATTATGCTGGAAGTACAATATTTATAAAGGAAATATAATGGCTTATAAGGTAATATATAAATTCGATATAAGATAGCGCTTGATTTATTTAACTTAATTAGGCACTATAATCTATTATATAATATTATAAGAATATTTTAGAATAATCAGTTAATTGTATAAGACTTGTATTTTTCGTGGTCATCATGCTTTCCATAAGCGTTGGGTTTGCCTTAAGATGTAATATATATAAACAGAGCATACATATTTACTTGCACATAAATTAGTGTTATATTATAGTTTAATATTGAAGTTTTAATATTATTAATAAAAGGAAAATAGTTAAGATTTACAATATCGATGCTCTGTTTATTCCTTACGCTTGGACTTAGTGTCGGCTATCGCGGATTTGGTAGGCCACGGAATCTTTACATATTTGCTTATGCATATACCGGATAGGCTGTCGATAATCACTTGCGGCTGTGTCGATTTTTATGGCCTTAGCAGTGCTTTCGTTATCGCGACCAAATGTTGAGTTTTCCTCGGATATAAGATTTGTATTTTTTGAACGTCACATTTTCCCATAGGTATTGCTTTATTTCTTTCTCAGTCTGATATCGCTCGGTGTTACACTTAAGTTTAATTTATGGCTAAACAGAAAAATATAAGGCGCGGAAAAAAGAATGATGGTGGTCCTCAATACTGTGTCTATTATCAAGTGTCTCGGCGCTCGCTCGCTCGTTCCGATTTTTATTACCCTAACGGTGCTGTGTATTCGAGGCATGCCTGTACGTGTCATATTTCGGGTTGTGAAAGTTTCTCCCCTTTTAGTTTCAAAAATTATTAATTTCGGGTGTTCCGTTCTACTTATTACAAAACCGCAAACACTGTCTTTCGCCTTTGCTGTTAATGCGAAGGTCGTTCCTTGCGTAGAAAGAGTGTATACAGTTTGGGACGATTCTAAGTCTGTTTCTACAAGTTTGCTAGCATATCCTCCATACACGATTGCATAGTTATGGAATTTACAGATATCGGAAGGCACAGGTTCCCAAAATGTATACCCTCCTTCGATGTCTAAACAATTTCCAGCCGTCAGCGTACATACGATACCTAAGTTTAAATGTATTTTATTGTCATCCAGCTCTACTCTGGCTACATATTTTGTCAAAGATATTTTAACTACTGCTTGTACTACAACGGAATCCCAAGATCCGTACGGATCTGAATAACCTTCCCCGGTGCATTTACCATCCATATCTACGCTACCGGCTAGTGTTGCTGTGCGCGTTGATGTTTCGTTTTTCCTAAGTCCGCTGATAACATGTTTGATTAAACTAAAAATACCGTAGGTATTAGCAAGCTTCGCGACTTGTTTCATGTACATATTCGGTCCCACCATTAGAGACTAGCGATAAATGGGAAAACAGTCCACATTTATACACGGTTCGATGGATAACTATTTTACATTGTAAGACGACGGCATCTGTATATTTAACTACTTGTAATAGCTGTACATATTTTCTGGTTTCCGAAATTTTATTTTCGGGTATTTTACACTCCCCTACGTCTAATTGTAAGAGAGAGATAGTCGTAACATTTAACGACCGCGATCCGCAATCGTATCCGATCAATCCCCATGCCGTTGTAGCTAAAAAAATCTGGTAGAATATGAAATTGCCTGTCAAGGTGATTTTTCTCCCCCCCCCCCTTTTTATTTCAAAATTTACCATTTATTATTTTACTGTGATTATTATATGTTTTATTATAATATATATATATATTATCTTTATTATAAATCTTATTGTAATTTTACATTATTAAACTAGTACTAGTTATTAGAATTTTATATGTATATATATTTTTTTATATTTTTTTTAGTTAATTATTTACAAATAGATTATTAAGTTTCGTCAGGAGGTTTTTTCCGTTTCTTTACTTCTTTGGCTTCTTCGTTTATGTGCGAAATTCTTAATCTATTGGCATGGACGATTTTACTTCCCTTTTTAATTTGTATACGTATATTATTTTTATTGATTATTTCTAAAATCCTATGTGGTCCTGAATAATGATTATCAAATTTACCAGACTTAGGTCCTGATAGTGAAATACGTAATCTCCTACTTTAAAATTTTTAGGATTGGCGGATCTATCATAATATTTTTTTGATTTATGTTTAGATGAGACTAAATTATCGTATGCTAATTTTTGAATTCCATTCAGTCTAGTAACTAAATCTATTATATAGTTTTTATAAGTGGGGTGCATATCTCCTTCGCGAAGTGTATCGCCAGATGGTAAACGGGCTAATCGTCCAAAAATTATTTCATATGTGGTATGCTTTATGCTTTCTTGCACACAAGTGTTATAATTTAACATAGCCATGTCGATCCATTCGTCCCATTCATTATCGCAATCAGTGTATTGCTTGAGGAATTCTCCGAGTGAATGGTGAGACCGTTCTAAAGAACCATTGGACTGAGGATGGAAAGCAGTTGTACGCAATTTCTTAATTCTAAATCATTTAGCAGTTCTACTTACAAGATCACTTAAATTGGAACTTTGGTCGGTCAAAATTATTCTAGGTGCGCCAAATACACAGATAAACTTTTTTTATGAAAGTGTCGGCAACGGTCGTCGCTAGGGTGTTGGCTAAAGGTACTGCCAAGCAAAATTTTGATAACTGATCCTGAATGGTCAGTATATATTCGCTACCTTTTTGAGTGGGTTTTAGTGGACCTACTATGTCCATGGCTATTTTATCGAAGCTGGCGCTTGGAGTATCTGTAATAACCATCGGTTGTTTGGTTTTACGTCGCACTAACTTTTTTAATTGGCACTCTAAGCATTGTCGAATACGTCTTTGAATGTCATCTTTTAGACTCTCCCAATAATAGGTTTGTCTGATACGGTGATAAGTTTTCGAGACACCTTTATGTCCGCCAACAGGTGATTTCTATAACTCGTAGAAAATTTCATCTCTTTTTTCTGGCAGGACATATTGTAAGGTGCCAGTACATACGATAATTTTAATTTGCGTATTTTTGAAGATTGATCCAATGACGTTTCTTATTTCTGCCCAATCTAGGTTTTCGATTTTTTCGCTTTTGGCGATACTAAATTCTGTTTGATTTAATTTCTGTAAGATTTCTCTTAGTACAATAAGAGTATCGTAAATATTTTGTTTCATTTGCGACAGTGATTCGGGCTCCTTGCCACGAATGCAAAGCGGAAAGAAATATTTAGCGTTTTCCCTCTTACTTTCTCGCACTTCTCCTATACTCATGGACTCTGTTGCTTTCATCTTGTTGAATTCAATCAACTTTCTCGCACCTTTATCACAAGGATTTCCCTCAGTCGGGATAAAGTATAGAATGTTTTGAACGATGTTGTAAATGCTCTTTTGTTTCCATTATCTGGGATCCTCCATAGGAGCTAGTTATTCCTGCTCGTATAGGTTTCGTTGACTCAGTCTCGTTGAGTTCTTCATATGAACTATCTTCGTCAGACTCTGTAGTGGATTTTACCTTTGGTATTTTATTTTTACAAGTGGATGGTAGAGCCCAACGGTTCCGGGAACCTGATTTTGATGAAATTTAGACACATTCTTTGATCGAAAATGTCAGATATGTGTCACGTATTTTAGTCAAATGGGTCCTGGGGCTCGAATTAATGCCCATTTCATCAAAATATATGAGAAATCGTGATTGTCTTAAAACCTTTATTAAAAGGCAAATATATATTGTAGAGAACATTACAAAATAGATAACCAAAGTATAGATACTAAGCTTTCGTTGGAATTTTAAACAACTTATTAGCAGCGTTTGTTCAAAATTTATGAACGATCAAACATCGAGTTAATTTTGGATCCATTTTTCAACTGAAATAAACGTTAAATTTTAAGACCCAAAAATTAACTTAAATTTCGATCGTTCATAACTGTTGGATGAAAAGTGCTATTAACTCGTTCAAAAATGCAAATAAAAGCTTATTATCTATATTTTTAATATATTTATTGTGACATCTTTTACAATGCATATCGGCCTTGCAAGAAAGGTTTTAAGACAATCACGATTTCTCATATATTTTGATTAAATTGGCATAAACTCGGGCCCCAGGATCCATTTGACTAAAATATGAGATACTTATCTGATATTTTCGATTAAAGAATGTCTCTGTAAAGTTTCATCAAAATCGCTTTCCCGGACTCCTTGGGCTCCCTTGTTAGTACACAGGGAGAATGGATGGTTACAGTAGGTTTTTAGTATATTTTAATTATACTGAGATGTTCTGAAACGTACAATATGTTAAAACTAAAATTAGTTTTATTGCAAAATCACTTGCAAAATATGATTATCTTTTTTTAATGGTGGTTAATTTATCGGTATTGTAAAAGTTGAAGGTTCTGTGGATATGCTCATATTAATAGGAAAAAAAAATTGGAACAGTTCCTACCTAAAGTAGTACATATTACCTGTACCAAATGAAATTCAGCATCTGTAGGGGAGATGAAGGCATGCGTGGCACCTAACTTTAGCATAAGATTATATTAATATTTTAGATATTGTAAGAAGGTAAAAAATGAGAATAATTAGACACATATATCGAGATATAGAATCAATAGTTAAATAATATTATTTTTCAATACACTCTTAGTTATAAATCGAGAAGTAAAACCCACCAAATTGGTCTGCGTGCCCTACTAGCGGGCAAATACAGCATCGGGCAGATATAGCACTCAACATGACATAAATGAAACGAATTTCTTTTTAAAATTGATAAAAGATAAATTCAAGCTGGTTGGCATATTTGTAAAGAACAAAATAAAATGTTTATATTGCAAATTATCGAATAGACTCGTTTTCGAGTAAGAATTATAAATTTTTCTATTCCTATCACGGGAATAAAGACTGAAACGGAGCTTGTTTTTCTACAATAATTTCCAACTGTATCACATTTTGTTTTCACAGAGAAAAGTAGAAGAAATGTTCAGAATATTCAGAAGTATTCTTTATGAATTTTTATAAATATTTGCATTAAAATATTCAATAATATTATAGATATTAAAGTCCCAAATCAAACCGCCGTGCCTCGCATACTCCGTTCTCCTCTACTCCACATCAGTGCAGTTGTATATTGAAATATTGAATACTTTGAATTAATTTGTCTTTCGCGACATTTAGGGAAGGCTGGGGACGCAGTGAGTGATTTGACGCACCTTTATTTCAACTATATACGTTAACTCAAAATGCTCAAATGAATGCAAATTGATAGTACTACACACACACATTTAATTACAAATGCTACCTTAGCGCCATCTATCTTTTAGGAGCTTCAGAAAGTCAAATCAAAAGAAATGATTAAGAGCTAATAATCTATTTTTAAATAATCAACTATAAAAATATTACATTTGTATCAGTCAATTTTACACTAAATAGATTTGGGGCTCTTGTTCTGGTATAGCATATTCAATATCACCAAGCCAACGGGTGATTAAGAACTGTGATACGACACATCTATTTTAATACAATCAACTGTAAAAATTATTCCTTCCCAATAATTGATTTTATTTTAAAATAGATTTTATGCTTATGTTCTTTTGTTGCTCATCTTCAATATGCAAGTCCACAGATCAGTAGATAATAGAAACATTCTTGATGGTAATAACCTTTTTCTGTATAATCAACTATAGAAATATTACATTTATAAAAGTTGATTATATACTTTAAAATATATTTTGTGCTCATCTTTCTAAGTTACATATACTGTGTGACGTCCTAAAACATTCACCAGGTGTATATTGTTATGCCGCAACAATCTTAACTAAAGGATTAGCTGCATTTGTGTGGTAATTTTGAGCCAATGTCCGAAAACGCTGTAACTCGTGATTTTCTATTATAGTTGAGAAGGTATAGACGCAAATGCTAATCGGGAATTTCTTAAATAACTAAATAATCGAATGGCAATACCCTAACAAATTTCCCCTTTCTCAGGCTTGCCCTTTCTCTATCTTTCCTGTGATAGAATCGATTAGTTCCTATTAGAAGTCCACGACTAGACTTATTAGATTTTTGAATATTAACTAATAATATTTACAAGGAACTGTGTCTATTCAATACACAATTAAAACCTTGTATGATTTTAAATATTTTATTATAATATTCACAAGGAACTATGCCTATTCAATACATAATTATAACCTTGTATGATTTTAAATATATGATTACAATTTTTACAAGGAACTGTGTCAATTCAACACACAATTAAACCTTATTTGAATTTAGTTATATTATTAGAATATTTACAAGGAACTGTGTCTATTCAATACACAATTAAACCTTATTTGAATTTATTTATATTATCATAATATTTACAAGGAACTGTGTCTATTCAATACACAATTAAACCTTATTTGAATTTAGTTATATTATTATAATATTTACAAGGAACTGTTTACATTCAATACACAATTAAACCTTGTATGAATTTACATATATGATTAATAATAAGGAACTGTGTATATTCAATACACAATTAAACCTTATTTGAATTTAGTTATAAACAAAATTCCTTAAAAGAAATAAAAGGTAAATAAAAATATAAAAGATTTAATTCAAAAACTCACTTTGATTTATTTTGGTTGTTGGTTGTACAGCCGCAAAAACTTAATTCGCGAGAGAGTTTAAAAATATACAATTTGGATGTTTGCTGCCGTTTGTGATGTTCTAATGATTCTGCCTTGCGACGCTCTAAAGATGCCAATACTGGTAGAATGCTGAAGTATAGATTTCGAAGAGTGCTGCGTCTGATGTGCCTCGTGGGGTGTAGAGTTCGAAAATGAGTGTAGAGTGCACAATTTTCCGGCTGTATTTATACCTGCTGGGCCTGCTCTGCCCGAAAAATCCCTTAGCGCTGGAGTGGGAGAAATACCGATTTCCTTGTCGCTCTCATAGCTCCTTACGTTAGGTAGTTTTTAATATTGTCTAGGATCTTAAATATTACAAGTAGTTTTACTGAGTGAAAATAAGAAATTTTAATAACCGACATACTGACAATTATTATTAATTTAGATATGCATATTCTATGGCTAAACTTAATAAAAAGTATCTATTTAGCTTTTTGTGCTGAACAGAATGTTAAAAAATAGTATTTAAAAATTAAATGCATTATTCGTTTCTAGTTTTCACTCTTACATATGGCAATTATTACTAAATAAACATTTAACTACTCGCGTAATATTAAGAATTCAACATATTTCTATTTTACGTAATGGTCATTATTACTTTGCTACTTTACTATTTATAAACTATAAAAATAATAAGTAAATTATTAAAAACTATAACGTTAAATTAGCATTATCCTTGTTGAAAGTTTAGTTTGCATTGCTGCAATTCAGAGAACATTGTTTTGTGTAAAAATGTATTGAGTACAAGTAAATTGAAATAAACGACAATAATCGTTGTAAAAATATTAATAGCGAATACATGTTTCAACTGTAATTGTTTGTTTGAATGTACGCTGAGTTAGAATACTTAATCATATATTTAAAAACGCAATCTTATAATTATCGGTTACAATTTGATATATTTCACTCAATTGTTAAATTAATTTCTTGCTGCTCGTTTCCGACAATGAAAATACATAAAAAGTGATTTTGTATTATAAATGTTTGCTAACTAGTAATAACGTATTGAATAAGATACAATTGGTTATCGTTATAGTTGTTATTCGTTCTAACGTAGTTGCTAAAGTTAAATCAAAAATATTAACTGAGTAAAGTTATATTTATTTGAAAAGATGATATTGCTTCCTAAATAATATTAGAATATGATATTTAACTTAAATGTAAAAATTATTGCTAACAATAGAAGGGTATTAGTTATTATTCGTTCTAAATGTGATTTCTAAACATAAACATTTACTTGAAAATATTATACTACTCGGTTTTTAATAGCGCTAAATAATATTAGAAGAAAACTAAAATATAATAATTAAACAAGAAAAAGAATATCGGTTTGCTTAAAAAGTACTTAAAAACGCTTATTCCGTAATATCTTATTATTTAACTTCTATGGCATATTTTAAATGTTTGAAAGGGTTCATATTAACCCATTAACGCCGAGGTGATCAGAATTTTTACTAACTTTTCAACGTGTTTATTTATTATGTTATCGGACCAAAAAAATAATGCATTACCTCTATTCCCACGCGAAATTTGATGCTGTTTCAGAACCTGAGCTCGAAATTTCGATTAGACACCGAGAAAAAAAAATATGGCCGATTGAAACGTGAAATGTAACGTCCTGACGGACGCACACAAGATTTAATTTTAATTATCTCCTTTTTGATCAGGACTCTCGTCCTATAATCGGGGCTGAAGAACGTTGCTAATTGACTGCTGTCTCTTGTCCTTGTTTATCGATCGCGAGGAAGTCTTCTAATCTTTCTAAAATTTAAACTTTAAAGAGTCTGATCCACCAGACAGACCAGGTTTCCCCGTTCAAGATTGGTGAACTCCAAATTCCTACACGCCAAGCAGACCAGGTTTCCCCGTTCACGAGTGGCGGCTACGCTAAACTTGCTATCCAAGAGGGTCGGCTATTCCGTTACTCTTGGTAGCTCGATTCAAACCAAAAAACTTCCAAATTAAGATTTTACTTGCGCGAACATGCAATCTAACCCGGACACTATATATATT
>UELV01146707.1:0-15776 GCA_900490015.1 Megastigmus stigmatizans | reverse complement strand
TTTTCCGTAGTTATAGGCCTTAGAAAAATTTTACAAACACGTGTTTCAACATGAAATTGAATGCCCTTTCAGAATCTGGGCTCAAAATTGTGATTGATTGCATAATAAAAAAGTTATAGCCAATTAAACAAAAAAAAAAAAAAAAACGTGAAAATTTTTGCAAAAAATCAAATTTGCGATTTATTTTAGCAATGTTATCGTGAAGGAATCATAATATAAATATGATCAGGGGTGATCACGACTATTAAAGTATCTCAATTTGGAATTTTGGTGGAACTTTTGAACCACTCCTTCCAACAAAATGGCGGCCAAATCGAAAAAAGATCATAAAAAATATAACTCATTTTTTTTCTTGGAAACTATTGAGTTTAGAGAAAAAGTTTATGGAACAAAAATATCTTAAAATTGATCATAAAATACCCTAAAATTTTTTCAGAATTTTTGGAGAAAATTTTTGAGTTTTTTGAAAACTTAGAAAATACAATTTTCCAAAATCATCTCCAAAAATTCTGAAAAAATTTGAGGGAGTTGTATGGTCAATTCTAAGATATTTTTATTCTATAAACTTTTTCTCTAAAGTCAATAGGTTTCGAGAGAAAAACATATTCTACTCTTTGCATGACCCAGAGACAACGACGAGGACGTAGTAGAATTTTGTCTCCTTTGGGGTGCTTGATTTGACTGAGTCCCCTTGCCTCTCACTTGTCGAGGTGCTTGATTTGAGTGAGTCCCCTTGCCTCTCACTGGAATACGAATTTTTTAGTGTTTTTTTTTTTTAAACATTCAACACAAAACGATAAATCACAATTTTCACAGATAATTCTCGTTCTTACGGGACAATAAGAACAAAGTTTGAGTTTCGTTTGCTTGGACATATTGTGTTCCTCTCTTTTTCGTTGCCCTTGCGTCATGTAATTTTTAGCTATTGAGAGTGCAAAATTTTTTGTTCCAACTCTTTTGTCCTCATCACTGACAGCATTGAATATTACAGTAGCATTTACAATCGAAGCTTGGATTAGTCTTAAAAAAACTACCCACGTCCATTTTTTTGATCGAATACTCGGAAGCAAATTGTTGCAATGTCCGTCGTGGACATCATTGCCACCCATAAAACTATTATAGACGCTAATAGCCCTCGGAAAAGGTACCTCAACTTTATTTCGTTCTTTCTTACTATATCTCTTTGAAGAGGATAATGGAGTTACCCCTACAGCAGTAGAAACAATCGCAACTGGTTTTGAATCCATCACAGTAATATAATTCATACCGCTGTTCTTATCATGCTTCACGGCATACTCACCTCTTTGAGCTTTTTTATTTAGAACATTTTTATCTTTGACTCTATCTTCTCTAATAGTGCCTGTACATTTTAGCCCTAGCTTCTTCAAATGCACGAGATCTAAGCTTGTGAAAAAATTATCAAAATATATATGGAACATAGACATTTTGCCCGGAGGTATAACTCCGAAAAACTGTTGTAGTAAGTTCATGACAACGCGAGAACCTAATGCACACTTACTAAATTTACCTCCCGTTGTAGAATTTTTTCCGCAGTATAAGTGAAGACCTAATACGAAACCATCGGAAGTGCAGAGACCCCAGAATTTGAGACCAAATCGTATGGGTTTTCCTCGAATGAATTGTTTTAGTGCCGTCCTCGCATAAGACTTAGCCATCATTTCATCGATGGTAAGAGCACTTCTCCATATACCGAACTTCAAAATAATAGTTTGAAATAGATTTAGTAGAGAACGGACAAGCCAACCATAGTCAGTCGAATTTTTATCTTTTGTTTATGAATATTTTAATTTTGATTTGATCTCTTCAAACTTATTACGTGGCATTGCAGAGGAAACAACGTTACAAGATAAAAAGGGATCTATTGACCAGTAGTCTCTCTGAGATTTCCTTTCGTTGAATGAAGTCAAAATGATTATTCCCACAAATGTATTGAAGTCTTGTAAATTTAAATCGAAATTATTTTCTTTACAAGCTTCTACAATATATTGCTTCATTTCCGTACAGAAGAATGTTTCAAACAGTTCTACTGGCTCACTTTCTCGTATTTTCTTTATTATTGAGTCTTTCAATAAAATTTTGTCTTCCATATCATCAATATATTTTTTTTCTCCTTCCACCCAATTGAAAACATGGTTTCCTTCTAATTTAGTTTGAGCTTCAGTATAGGTTTTACAAGCTTCTTTGAAAGTTATATTAGAAATTTCATCATCCGAATCAGTATCGAAATCTGATGCATCAGAACCAGAATTATCAGGATTTGGAACGGTAACTATATCATCATAAGTGTTCTTTGATGTATCAATTTCATACATTTCATGAGAGGGAGTGGAACGCATCTTACGTTTTTGCGACATTGTAATATAAAATAATAAAAATACTTAATGAAAACAATAACTATGGTTATCAATGCCTCTTATCGACTGATCGCATGAAATATCTCGACTTCAGACAGGGAAAACAATCACTTCGATTCGACCGTAATTGTATGGTCACAAAATAACAAGTAATAAAAATGAGCTTATATAAAAATTTTCTAAACTGACTTTTTGATATGTATATATATTATTATTATACGCTGTACAAATTGTACTTGTACACACTGAAAAAAGGCAAAACATTACCATACTCTTGTTAGCTGTTCTTTATTCTGTGTGAAAAATATTACACACTTCTGTGATCATGACATAAAACATTTTTTTCTCGAAAAATATTGAGTTTAGAGAAAAAGTTTATAGAACAGAAATGTCTTATAATTGATCATAGAACCCTCTCAAATTTTTTCAGAATTTTTGGAGATGATTTTGGAAAATTGTATTTTCCAAGTTTTCCAAAAACTCAAAAATTTTTTCAGAATTTTTGGAGAAATTTGAGGGTGCTCTATGAGCAATTTTAAGACATTTTTATTCTGTAAACTTTTTCTCTAAACTCAATAGTTTCCAAGAAAAAAATGAGTTATGTTTTTTATGATTTTTTTTCGATTTGGCCGCCATTTTGTTGGAAGGAGTGGTTCAAAAATTCCACCAAAATTTCCTGAGATACTTTGATAGTCGTGATCACTCCTGCTCATATTTATATCATGATTCCTTCACGATAACATTGCTAAAAAAAATCGCAAATTTGATTTTTTGCAAAAATTTCCACGTTTTTTTTTTGTTTAATTGGCTATAACTTTTTTATTACGCAGTCAATCACAATTTTGAGCCCAGATTCTGAAAAGGCATTCAATTTCATGTTGAAACACGTGTTTGTAAAATTTTTCTAAGGCCTATAACTACGGAAAAAATCGCGTCGAAAATCGACAAAAAAATCAGGCCTTTCAGTCGTTAATGGGTTAAGATGGGTTTTCACGGACTCCGTAGTGAATCGATCGTGTAAAATAAAGAGTGTAAAATCGTCGTTCAATTTGGATAAATGATGTTTATTAAATTTATTTATGAATTTTAAAATTATTAAAATTATTAAATTTATTTATGAAGATTAAAGGTAATAATCTTCAACTTCCATACCCTATTTTTAAATTATTCTCTGCATTGTTTTTGTTAAGCAACGTGTTAATAATATTGCACGTAATCGTACGATACTTTACGACTCCATATACACTATGCAAAACAAAGCAATTTTAAGTAATTTTTTCTCTAAAATTTATTTGGCAACCGGAGTTAAAAAAGTTTTACTATAATTGAAATTTAAAGAACCAAATACTTAAATTGTTTTCATAATGCTATCTAGTACTTTGATTTTGTGAAGGGCCACCTTAAATTCTCAACTTTATCGTAAAATTCAGAAAAGAAGCAATGAGTTTATTGCAATTAGACTTTGAATTTTATAACTTTTAATGGTACGCAAGTCATAAATTTATTTCTTCTCTACCAAAGTACTTTTTTAAGCACCAACTCATACGAGATTTTATCAGCTTCGTTAAAAAAAAAGACGAAATCGCATATTTCCATCTGCAGCACTTGAGCTCTCACCTCGCTTGAAGTGGAAAGCAAGATACAAACTTGAAAACTCTCTCCAGTCTTGAGGGAAAAAACTCAGTAAATTACAGGTGTAAAGTAAAGCGCGAAAAAAGTGGGAGAAAAGAAAAAGGGGTTCAAGTAAAGGCGAAGAGAGAGAGAGAGAGGCCCGAGCGCTGCACGAAGATAGGAAATTCCCGAGCAAAATAAGCCGATTCATCCATTAAACTACATCGACGCTCGATAGAACCTCCGCGTGAAAAATGACACGTATCTCGAGAGAAGATCGTTCTCTGGTAATCCCCCGTCGCTCCTCGCCAGCCGAACCAAATTTTGCCGGGGCGACACGCGAAATGAAGACTTGCGGATGCCGCTACAGGAGCAGACACTTCGTATATAGGTATATAGGCGCATGAGTGCCGAGGATCGCGCTGCACGTCGGTATAAAAAAAAAAGAAGAGTATTTTTCACGCGTCCGTTTCCTCTTCTTGCCGAAGAGATAAATGGTCGAGAGGCGCGAAAACGTCGGTGATCTCAGGGTTGAGGCTACTACGACTGGCTCCCGCGGTGAGTTGCGGCTATGTGTTTAAGGATGTGCTGGCAGTATACGTCTTGCGAACTGGTGCAGCTTCTGGACCCAGGAAAGAAAACTGACCCTTTCTTTTGAATTAGTGCGCAACTGCGCGCACTGTTTTCTGCTTTATTTAGAAGCAGATGGTTTTTGTTTAGCAGTGTGTAGCGATTCCTAAATAGTTATTCTCCTTCAACCACGGTTTTTTTTTGTACAGTAAATACTAGGCTTATTGTTTTGTTAACTTTATTGTTTACAGAGTTTGCATAACCATCGGCATTACTAAAATATTTAGGGCTTTGTTTATCGTAAGCATAATTCCAGAAAGAAATTAATTGCACAGAAATCTCAATATTTTAAACAACTCCTAAAAAAGCTGTCTTATTACTTTAAACTCCAGTAGTACAAAACAAAACTGTTTTACGCTTATCATTTTAGAAACAAATAAAATCACGCTAGCGTTGCATTAAACCGATTTGGAAATGGATATTACCTTTACTAATTATTCTATATTTAGCGAGTTCTTATAAGACATTTGAATAGAATTTGTCCATAATATTGCTGTCGAATCTGTGAAATATTATGCATATATTACCAGCTACTACTCCTGCAATAGTGAAGCATTAGAGCCGTGCCAATGAGATTATTTATATTCGGTAACACTCCGACCTGACATCAATCAAATTCGAATCTCCAATCCAACGAGCTAATTTGAACAAAACTCACCCGCGCCGACATCCCTTGTGTCCTCAAAATTTATCACCCCGAGGAAGGGATACAAGATCAGCATTTTGCAGCGATCTACATTTGCAGGCAGGAGAGCTAACAGTTCCGCATACCGATACATCCTTAAAGTGTCGCCCGAGAAAAAGGTTGCGCGGCGCTTGTTTTCGTCCGGCGCGTCCAAGTCTCGTCGAAACGCTCGCGCGCGCACATTCATCACGCGCGTGGGGTGGGCTGGAGCACCAGCTCTCGGTCCGACCGAATAGAACACCCGTCCTCCTGCACCCAATGAGCCATTTACCCAACATAAATAACCGCGTCGATCGGGTCTGTCTTTCGCCTTTCTCTCTCTCCCCGCCGCCCCGACTTTTTCTTTTTTCTCACCCAGCTTTTTCTCCCCTCACTCTCTTTCTTCCGCTCTCTTTTTTTTCGGAAAATCGAATCCTTCATGGCGGATGTTTACACTAGAAAAAGTAGGTCACTATGAAATAAGGAGAGATTTTTCATTTTTATTTTTCGTATTATATGTTCTCTCTTGGTTGGGGCGAGACGCGACACTGGTCTGCACGAGACTTGATTGAAGTGCTTTTATGAGGCGATAAATTTCGTATTTTTAACGGACTTTCTCTTTCCGGATGAACTTCGAGTTAGTTTGGAAATGAATTAATTGTGAATTTAGAGTAGGTCAGTGGTCCGTGTCGCGATAAGAGATGTTCGTATTTTGTCCATATTTTGATAACAGTATCAAATTCTAAGTTAATTAATGTTCAATGAATACAATTTTAAAGAAAATCTGATCTTTAAACATCCAGAAGACGAGAGATCGCAATTATAAATGTCTCCATAAATATTGCTTCGTCCGTAGAGATTATATGGCATGGAAGTCATTGTGCGTACTGATCCTGAGATTTTCTAAGAAAAAGAGAGGAAGGAGCTGAGACGAGCAGTAGCACAAGCACCCCTAGCTGCTTGCATAATTCCAAAGTCATTCTGCTGTAGGCTGAAAGCCGAGCAAAGAAGTTCATTTAATACAGAGAGGGAAAAGAGAGAGAGAGAGAGAGGGGGGGATAGAGAAAGGGTAGATATATAGAGAGACGTCTAATTAAACGGAATTAATTAAATCGTCTTTTCCGCATCGATGCCTGCTCAGCTCCTTGTGCCAGCGAAGCAAAGCAGCTATGGAGAAGAGGGCAGCAGCAGCAGCAGCAGCAGCAGCAGCGGTTTCGACCGCAACGTAGCAGCAGTAGCAGCAGCCCCGGCAGGCAGCCCGGAGGGTAATCTTAATTGCCGCCGCGGAACTAATTGCATCAGTCACTTTGTTAGGGCGCACGGCATTTTCCGCTGTATTGTGTTTATTACACTGGGAAGAATCGTTCTTCCTCTCCTACGGCGCCTCGTTTTAATTCGCGTAAACCCGGGCATTAGAGCTCGGCGAGCGTGTAACGTATTTCAGGTGAGGCTAACGTATGCGACCGATTAGCAGGGCGATGCGCGCTTGCCTAAGAATTCCTCTTATACAGCCCTCCGAATGGATCTTTTCGTGCGCTTAATGAAAACTGTACAGAGTGTGCTGGAAACCGATATTCTGCTTATTCACTGAGAACAACGTCTTCGAACGCGCATTAGTGATGTAATATATTCTGGTTTTATTTTTTGGATGAATAATGAAATTAAACCAAGAAGGAGATTTGTTGCTTCTACTATACGTAGAATGGAAAGTCCGTTTGCAGAGTTTTTAACCTGTGTTTTCTGCCGCCCATTGAAAGCTTTGCATGTAGGTTTTTGCACTTTTATTTCAATGAATTGTAAAGCAGCTCGATAAAAAATTCTTATATTTCCTAGAGGATTTTCCGTCGGTCTAATAATACTAACTTCCTCTTTCTCTTCTTTCTAAAGTTTTTGCCTCTGTATATACGTTCACTCTGTGTACCACAAACCCTTTCACCATTCCATTACTATTATCCTGCATTCTTCCTTATTTTCCTTTTCTATTCTTGTATTAGAAGCTTATTTACTCTGTTTCCCTTTATTTCTTGATCAATATACTTTCGCGCATGAAAGTATAGTGAATAAAATTTTTTCGCTCTTACAAATTGTGAAATATTGAGAAAGTTGTTGCCGTAATAAGGAGGCAATAAAGCGCACTGTGTCACAACAATGGTATAGGGATAAATCATTTTTTTAAAAAGCCTCGGACTTGGGGTTGTGAGATGAACTGACGTCTAAAGCCCGTCAGAACTCTCGAAATGTAAAAAGGGTGGCCATCATGAAAAAAGTTGGATGAATCGCGTACTATTCGTAATTGAATATTGTACAAGGGATTTAAGTTATATGATAAAATATAGTCTTCGATGTTTTTCTGCATTTCTTGTATTCTACCTTGTACTATAGGTTGAACTTTAAATCGAAGAGACATTTGATTTTTTTCGGAAAAGTTTATAGCAAACAAATCACTCGAATAACAGAGGAAGGTGCTTTATTATGTAATTCTGTTTGTACATTTGATTCTTAGATACAATTCCATTATCTAGTTCTTATATCGACTACTATAGTAAAATAAAATTGGCTTTGTTCTTTTATATGTTATTTCCTTATGTTCTTAAAAGTAAAGGAGTTGGAGTTACCACCCAAACCTATAATCAGCAATAATGATTACAACAAAGATATAAACTAATTCGAAATGAATTCTACATAATATACAATCGCAATGGAATAAATCGTGGTGCTTGAGTTTCCTCCAATTGCTGAATAAATACCTCTTCTCACTGGAATAACCCATCGAGTCGAACTACACTCGAAGACAGAGGGGTCGAGAGGGTAAAAGAAAGAAACGAGCAAATCATCGATGCATTATGAATAGAATAGCTCGAGTTCCTCCCATGGTAGCTACGCAGCGTCAAAGACTGGGGGGATGTACGCAAGCTCTGGAGTATCATATCCCAAGCTCCTTGTCTCGTACTATACACATTTCCAGCGTATCTCCCTTATCGCTTTCGCTCCTTTGTCACAAAAGTCCATCCTTCCCCTGCCTCTCATCTCGGTAGCGATGAATTCCGTAGCAGCGACAGCGACTTTCTAACTAACTCTCTCTCTCTCTCTCTCTCTCTCGCTGTCTCTCTTTCTGTCAAGATATATACATCCTTCTGTTGAATCTCGTTACGCCGTGGCAGTAGAAAAGAAAAGGACGCGTAAGAAGGGTTGCGAAGCTCTGGGGCTTTTGGAGTTACCTACGTAGTGTACAAGAGTACGCCGACATCAACTTCATACCGAGTACTATCATTGTCGTTGTTATGCTGTTACACTTCCGAGAGCCTTCACTCTTCGAGATCTGCAACAGTGGCTCGTGTGTGCACTCCGGAGGCTGGACGCCTCGAAGCCCTACCCGACTAACGTCGACGAGTTGTGATTCTGCTGCGAGCTTCTGCTCCTGAATTGCTTACAAGGTGGGGTTCGTTTTTTCTTCTTTTTTGTGTACTGGAGTACGCTGAAAATTTATTTGCTCGGTTGTCACTCGTTTTTTATTTTTATTTGACTTTTTCGTATTTGATTTTCATATATTTTCCAGACAATAAAAATAAAAATATGGTTGAAACCCAATAAATATTTGTCCGTTGTTTTTTTCACTCTAAAACTTACAGTTAGATGTAATTATAATAAAATTTATCTCTTTGAAATTATTAATGTAGATTTATAACAGATACAGAGTTTTAACTTTGACGAAAAGAACCATTTGAGACTTTAGAATAATGTATTAATCGATAAGAAATGCATCGGTATATCTTAAAAATTGATGCTGAAAATTATTTTGTTATAAAATAGTGTTATGCATTTTATTTACAAAATTATCTTTCTACTTTTAACTTTATGAAGGATTGAATACATCCATTATTACACTAATTACTATTAGCACGAGAACAAATATTTTTATAACTATATTATGTTAGCTTCAATTAAATATTGATTATTATCCTCTTTGAGAATTTATTTCATTATATTCTCAATTTTAATTAAAAGTATATTTATAAAAAGAATTCCAATTTTCCTTTCGACGCTAATACTGTTTTTATTTTCTCTTTTTAAAAATACGGAAATAAATAGAATTTAAATCAAAGGCAAAGCTTCAAATGTTTTAGTACAACGGATTGGTAGTTGTTTATTTAAACCTGACATCCGCTGCTTGCTCCTCCTCGCAGACTTTGCGTAAATATTTTTGCACTCGTTCATCGTTAACTAACCGTATATTATTTATATACCGTGTTTGCTCATAAAAAGTAATTAAATCTCCTTGTCGAGATAAGTTTTTGAAATCCAAACTG
The DNA here is from genome assembly GCA_900490015.1 of Megastigmus stigmatizans. NCBI lineage: Eukaryota > Metazoa > Arthropoda > Insecta > Hymenoptera > Megastigmidae > Megastigmus > Megastigmus stigmatizans. Next base: position 6,189 of record UELV01146707.1, on the reverse strand, counting down.
AAATTTTTAGATCGCAAAAATATGAATGAATATACTGTATATACATGAATTTCTTTATGGAAAAAAGACCAAGTTCTTCTTTAGAAAAATGGAATATGGTGTTATCGAGGATATAGATAATGTACAAAAGTAATTTTAGAATCATTAATTTTTTATTGAAACTATATTTTTTCAACATAATTCGTCGTTTTGTAGGTAAACAAATGCTTGAGTTAATATAAAAAGCTTAGGTTTAATATAATTCGATCAGTTGCATAATTTGCATATTTAAGCTGTGTTTTAAAGATAAAGATTGAAGTTCAAAAATACATATCATATTCAAAAGTTCGACCATCAGTACAACCAGCTGCACCATCCGCGCTGCATTCTTCCCTCCATCAAACATCGGATTACGTCTTTTACAATTTAATAGTAATAAATGAGTCATTTTATCTTCATTAAACCTTTAATAACGAGAAAATTCATTATTCGAAAAAGTGATCCATCAACTCAGCTTAGTATCATGTTCGGAAAATCTCATGATTTCAAGATAAATCTTTTGCACAATTTTCATTCGACACGAAAAATTGTCAACATACGAAGACGCTTCTGACGGCTTTAAATATTTTATAGCTTACTATCGATGGAGATATTTCACAGCATGAAGGTATTTTTTTAAATGAAATATTAACTTTTGATTAATCGTAGGATTTCTCGAAAACAAATGGGTTGCTTTATAGGTGTAGATTCATTCAGGTAACAATATGATTTAATTCCAATTTGTGTTGAAGAAAATGGAAAAATTAATTATTTATTTCAACCACAAAACGTATACATTATTGTTTTTTGCATCAATTTGGACTATTACAATTTAACACTCACTGATAAAAACAATGTTTCGAAATTATTAGCCTTTGATATTGCAAAATGATTCAATAAGTCCACCTTATCGAGTTTAATGTATCATTTCTTACTCGTATTCTAATTATCACTATATCTCCTGACTTTTCTAATTATATTAACTTGCAGCAGAATGGGAGCACGCAGCAGTAAGCGAAAATCCATAAACAATTAAGGCTTTACTCGCAGACGAATTTTGCACGTCAGAATAAGCAAGGAAAATTCCGTCACGTCCCGCACAGACGTCGATATAGCACATCCAGCCAAGCCACAACGAGGCGAACACGCGTTTACAGGCGCTCGCGTTGCTTTTGTTAAGTTCGCGCTGTGTCGTGACTTGAGGTATAAATATTCATGTTGAGAGATCCTGCGGCGGGCGGCGCGAATTTACCGCCGCAGCGTTTTCCAAGCGAACGATCGGCGGCGCGCATCGGCCACGTATGTGCGCACCGCTCTCTCGAGCTTTAAACATGCATTTCCGGGCCAATGCCCGAGCTGCAGTGCATTCCGCGACGAATTCGTCGTCCGTTCGATTATATACGTGCAGCCGACGGGGTAAGGGGAGAAGTGGGTCCAAACCACGAATCACGCAAAACCGGAAGTCACGCGCGGAATTGTCCACCCGTCGGCGGCGCGTTTATTTTCCCCGCGTACTCGATAAACGTTTAACGCGATTTCTATGTGGACATCCCTTTTCGTGGCCTTGGCTTGAGATTGGTGTGAGGCCAAAAAATACTTTGTTGGGATAGCGAAAGGGGAAAGTCACTCGCTCAGAAACATTTTGTATATACAGTTATATTACGTTGACTATCAAAATTGCAAAATACCCTTCTGAAATAGTCCTGAGGTATCCAAGGTAAATTATAAACATGAATAAGAACAATAATTTTTATTCAATTCTCTCAAAATAAAGTTATATAATGACACAAATTAAAGAGCCGAGAGAACTGATTTGGAGTTTTATTCTATAATTTAAAATTAGGAAAAATATCTTAGAGATTTATAACAAATCCATGATTCCGAAATCTCGGTCTGTCCTGTTAACCACAATGACAAGAATAATTGTGTAAATTCTGGTAAGAACAAAGGCTCCATTTTATAATATGAAAGATTATATCAAACGTATTAACACAATACGATTAAAATTGACGACAATGATTGAATTTACAATGTAGTTAAATATATTGCTCAAATTATAATGAAAATGCGATAAAATTATTAGACAGTGACATTTAAATATACCGTCTATGTATATCATATTAATGACAGAAGAATATGTGGTCATGTATTATTTTACCAATATAAGCTAACGATACATAAACATACATTTTATATATCGGCTATGACCTTATTCAATATACAAGATGAAATATCGCTAAGATACGATACACATAAAAATATTATTGAAATGGACAATGATTTTGGTTTTTGTATAATCACATCAAACAAACTTCTACAACTTAATCTTTTACAACTTAAACGTATGTGGATCAGATAAAAGTGATCTATTCCACATCTTATAATCGAGTCATAAGTTATCATATTATATTATACACCTAATAGGAGTCGAAAAAAGCCAAAAAAGGAAAAAAAATAATCATTACATAAATCAATTAAAAAATGACCATGAATCATCCCAGAGTTCTTATATGAACATGTTTCCTCTTCGATAAAAAAAAATCAGATCTAAAAGGGTTGAATATATTCAGTTATTCGAGTATCATTACCCTATAATCTGATCACATTGAGCAATTATTCAAACATTAATTCATCCACCGCCAAGTTGCATTAATTCGAGATCTCGCTACGATAGATAACATTATTCAATTTCATTGGAATCTCATTTGCAAGCCAAAGTTGTTACCGTAGCGATGTTCTTTTAAAAAAATGATATATCTTCCCCCTGGGGATCGGCATCAAAAAAGAATTCGTTATTATAACTCCGGATTAATTAAAGTGGAAAGCCCGGTAAAGGAATACTTTGGCGATGATTTGTGTAGAATTACAGAAATCTTTTTTGGCGAATGCATAAAAGCTGGAGCGCTTCGGCTCTTCTTCTTCTCCCCCCCATCTCTCGCTCTTCATGTTTAATGAAACCTGCACAGTGCGGTCCATATAATTGGCGAGGAGAGCAGCCCGAGGATATATATATATATATATATATATAATACTACGCTCGTTTCCCACCCTTTCCATTTACGAGTGGCTTAAAGCAAAATTTTCGAGCGATGCATTTTAGGAAAAGTGGACGAGTGCACGCGATCTTGACTTTTACCGTCGTGCATATATACTCTTACAGCTGCTATGTATGCGTAGAGATGCGTATAATTTCATTTAATTACAAGGTCACGGTCCTCGAAGCCGTGCGTTTGTTTACGAGGAGGGCGAATGTGTTGGGGTTTTATATTCCAGTCCGAGAACGAGTTTTCTCCGACGGTACAGTGGGTCTGTCGGTTTTGTACGGTTGTGCACTTGCTCGAGTAATAATTTTCGTTGAATTTGTATCGGGATGTTGAATAGGCGAAAGGCTCTTTGCCCAGCTGGCGACTACTTTCTTGGGCGACGTATACGAGCTGACGCGCGCATGGCTCGCGGGCTGCGGCCGCGCTTTGATTAAGTCGTTGATGGGCTTGATAAATTTATCGCTGCGCGCCCGGCGTAATTACTCGGCCGCGGCCGCGTGCCTGAAGAGTAGGGGATGCGCGAACGAGGCTTCCGAGGGCATTTTTACGGTGCAATTTGTTTTTAATTGGACGGGATTTGTACGTTAATGCGCCGTGTAAATGGGCGCTAATTCTTTTATTCGCTCGAGATTATCCTTCGTTAAAAACTTACGGACTTATACTGCTACTTATTTATGGATGACTTTAATTACGACACGCTACAACAATGTTAATGGTATATATAAGGGATAGTTCATGCTTTCTTTATTCCTATTATTGGTTTCGTTTTCAATGACCTTCTTTTCAGCGATATATCACAAACTGTTGGACAGTAAAATCTGACCTCGCGTTACTAAGACTTGGATTCTATTACTGGACAAGTAACGATAATCATGGCACCTATTTTGTTTTCAAAATTCATAGTTACAGAAAATATTATTTTTCTCATACTTAAAATAAATTATTACATTTATCCAGTATGATATTGATGTATTGATTAATTAAAAAAATTATTCGTTCCAAATCGTTAAAAGTTTTCAAATGAACGTATAAATTTATGCATTCTTGATTCCTTGTGTACTCAATACTATCAGGTAGATTAAGTGAATTGATAACTTAGTTCGTAAATTCCTTTTTCATTTTAGTATATGTAAATTTTACAGTGAAGTCAGCTCAATTTTCCGACTTTTTCATTCCTGCGTGCCATTTAACAAAGACTATAGCTTATGAACGAAGAGACTTTTGCGGATGATTCGCGAATACTTACCAATTGCAAGAACTACATTCTCTTGAACTGTACTAAAGTATCAATTAAAAGTTGATTTCAAGTTTATGCTGATCATTGTCTTTTCTCAATTTATCGCTCGCTAAAAGTAGATCAAAGTAGCTGCATTAAAGCCGAGGAACGTTAGTCGAAAGAAAAATAGAATGCTCGCTCATTTAAGGCATAAATAACAAGATTAAAGTTAATCAATGATAAGAAAGTTAAGTCACAGTGGAAACTTGAAACTGTAATCGATTGAAGTTGGTGAGACGTGAGCGGATATCAAACTTTTTTCCCTCTCTTTCATTCCCCTCTCTCTCTCTCTCTCTCTCTCTCGCGCTTACTCGCGACTTCTTTTTTTCCTTTAATTTCAGTATAGCATCGCACGATAACGATGAGAAGATTTCGTTTCCGCGGCCAGATTTCATTTTAGATAACGAGATTTTTTGCTTTTCACCTACAGACCCGGAGCGTCGCGACGCTAGCGTCATTTAACGAATGTGAAAATCGCACTAAATCAGATTCTCGGGACCCGTGCGATAAAAACGAGTTGCACTATTCTTATTCAAGCCTCCAAAAATGCCCTTAACTCTTTTCGGTTTATGGATTTTTTATTCATCGAGCGCCTGACTTTATGCTTTTTTAAAGCTGAAGATTCACTTTCTTTTGGAAACTAAAACAGGAGGTTATAACTGAAAATTATTCACGCCGAGTGATGTTATGCCTTTCTATGCTGCATAATTCAATTCTACGTAATTCTATATGCATAGCTTATTTTCCATATTAATATTCAATTAGGTTAAGCAATCCGTTTTTAGATGAAAAATGTTATTAGCAAGAGAAATGCAGGCTGGATGTTTGCAAGCGCAAAGTATATTTTCATTCAAACATTTTCAATTGAACTTACATTTTCACACTGTACTTGACAACCTTCACTTAAACTCATCTGGAATTCTCTGAATGCAACACACGTAGGAACGTTTCATACGTATCAAATTCCTGGAATTCAATTTGACGGTGTAAAAATAGTAACTTTTGGCTTGAACATTGTTCACAGCTGCGTGTTATACCAATATTTCGTATCTTTTTATTAAATTGAATACAATATGCTTTTATGGAACTTTCATTCTTACATATTCCATTGTAAATAATTGTTTTACTTAAATGTTATATCTGCCATATTTCAGTTATGAAAGTGAATTTTGCATAAAATATCACATGACAAAGGTTTTGGATGTATCGTATTTTTTGCCTTTTTTCACATATATTCCCAGATTTATACGTACATATATATATAAAATAACTTCATTTGAAGATATTAAAATCCGATTCTGCTATGCCATCATTTCAACTTTGTCTTGATTAATCCTGTCTTTTATTCGAGTGCAATGAATTCAAAAAACGAAAAAATTGCAATAAAATCGATTTGCCCAAAAAATGCTTTCTTTTCCACTTATTTTCAATACTCGGAAAACAACGAAAAAACGGAGGTATAGTGCTATCACGAGTTTAGTACAAAGAGAAGCTCAAATTCAGTTAATCAGGAATAAATAATTTATTTTCGAACGCTATATACTGCAACACGGGATAAAAAGCTTTCAGGTTGCCACTCATACAGAGTTATCAGATCAAGCTCTTTTCCGCATTAGCTAGCAAGATTACAAAGAGAGAGAGAGAGAGAGAGAGATAAATTTATTTTGTAACAAAACAAAAATTACAATGCTGTATAATCTTAACATAATGCTAATAAAAAAACTTGGAGGTACAATATTGCACTAAATATTGCACTAAATAGTTGGATAACACAGTCAATTACAAATTAAATAATACCGATACAGTAAGTGAAAATACGTAAGTGATATCACAGTTACAGCTTATAAATAC
>UELV01146467.1:0-12421 GCA_900490015.1 Megastigmus stigmatizans | reverse complement strand
TCTCCTAGACGGCTACTGTCGAAATTTCAGCCGAATCGGACTCGTAGTTTTGTTTTGACCGCGTGTGGAAGCGGGTGTGTCCGCGGATTTTAAAAAAAATGGAAAAAGAGCAATATCGGTCGGTGATTCGATTCTTGTTTTTGGAAGGGAAATCGCGCAGCGAAATCAAAGAGCGCTTGGATGCTGTGTACGGTGACTCTTCTCCTTCGATGGCGACCGTCAAAAATTGGTTTAACGAGTTTCAGCGTGGTCGCACGTCGGTTTTTGATGAGCCACGCCCAGGTGCCCCGAAAACGGCTACCACGGAGGATAACGTAACAAAAATCCGCGATCTTGTATTGGCAGACCGCCGATTGAAGGTGCGCGAAATAGCTGAGACAGTAGGCATCTCAAAAGACCGCGTGGGTCATATCCTGCATGAAATTTTGGGCATGAGAAAGCTGTCGGCGCGATGGCTGCCGCGATTGCTCACTCCGGACAACAAGCGCAACCGTGAGACCATTTCAGAGCAGTGTTTGACGCTGTTTAAGCGCAATCCGAAGGAGTTTCTGCGTCGTTTCGTGACCGTCGACGAAACATGGATCCACTGGTACACACCAGAGACCAAGAAACAGTCGAAACAGTGGACTGCAACCGGCGAACGTGCTCCGAAGAAGGCGAAGACTGTCCTATCGGCCGGAAAGGTGACGGCCACCGTTTTCTGGGATTCACAAGGTGTGATCTACATCGACTACCTGGAGAAGGGAAAAACGGTCACAGGGCTTTTCGAGGAACTGTGTCTACACAATACACAATTAAACCTCGGATGGATTTAGATATATTAATATTTTCAAGGAGCTGTGTCTACGCTATGCACAATTAAACCTTGTATGAATTTAATTATTTTAATATTTTTGAGGAACTTTGTCTACGTAATACACAATTAAACCTCGTATGAATTTAGATATATTAATATTTTCAAGGAAATGTGTCTACGCAATACACAATTCAACATAGTATGAATTTAATTATTTTAATATTTTCGAGGAACTGTGTCTACGCAATACACAATTAAACTCCGTATGAATTTAGATATATTAATATTTTCAAGGAACTGTGTGTACGCAATACACAATTAAACCTTGTAAGAATTTAATTATTTTAGTATTTTCGAATGGAAATGGCAGAGTAGCAGCCGTTCCTTTAGGTTGGGAAGTGCGGAAGTGTTACCTGAGTCTAAACAAGATGATTGCCTGTGCAGAGTAGCAGCACGAGCACAAATTTTATGTTTAGGCTTTATCTTTCACTTAGTTACCTGATCCGCAGAGTAGCAGCGTCTCAAGGTAATTTAGGTGAAAAAGCAGGTATGGAAGTGTGATAAAATTTGCTACCCGATTACCGATTTTGGTGATTTCTTCCTCTATCGGAGCAGAGCTGCAGCTCACAATTTCGGAATGAAACCTATTTAATCACACACACTTATGTCAACTTGAATTTGAAATATGACAATATTACTATACTTTTTCCATTCGGGAAAAGTACAAGTGTGAAAATAACAAGGTTTTGACTTACAGGACCTCAAAAATTCAATGGTTACGCGACTCGTGGAAAGATTCCTGGCCAGGCTGGGGCTCTGCGGATGACGCGGGAAGAGTCGGTTGGCTGCTGGGCTGCGTCGCGGTCTAATTTCGGGATCGCGCCCTTTCACTAACACTAGGCACAGAGTTCACGAATTCGCGTGAATAGGGGTCCGACTTGGGTCATGCAGAGTAGCAGCACAGAGCTCTGGTCGAGGACAACTACTTCGGGCCCGCCGCTTTTTCCGGGGTTTATATAGGCAAGTGCCTTTTCTCCCTATACTACGTCGAGTGGAGGAGGATATGCGCTTCCCTCTGTGCTTGGGGCTTGTGTTTAGTTTGTTTTCGTTTACGAATTGGATTTTTGAAGTCTTACAAAATTTTATCTGTAATATTATTATTGCTTAATATTAATAATAATACAATTGTTGTTTATTGTATTTGCGCTGTTAAACTTCGTGAAAACTGAGAGATTTTCTTTTCTTTTTATAATTGAATAAATGTTTAAAAATGCAAAGTTTTGTGTTTTCTTTGATTTATTTATGTTAATTTAAACAGTGAAATATATGGATATATCTATAGGCGTTTGTTTATTTTCAAGAGGGAAAAGGAGATCTTTCGTTTTCGTTAAAGAGAGTAAATTAATAGTGATTTTAAAAGTGAACGATATTTAGTGAAAATGGATTCTTATAAAAGGCGGTTTATAATTATAATGATTAAACTGCTTTAATATTTGTTACGATATGAATTTTTAATCGAAACGTAAATATGTTAATATAACTTTTAAATACATTTTTACATTTCGATTAGCACATAAAAGATAGTGGTCTGTTTGTTAAATGGCGTGAATTATTATCGCATAAATACGGTTTAAAGATTATTTGGTGTAAATAACATTGCTAAATGTTTCGACTATTCGTTTTATTCCTTAAAATTAAAAGTATAAAATCTAATATATATATGTATATGTTATATTATTCTAAAGAGAGGGACACATTGCCGTTGTTACAAATTGTACCTAAATCCAGGAGTTTTGATAAATTGTTGAGTTTAGATAATATTATGTTTATTACTATTGGGGAGCGAAAACTTTCAAAGAAAACTTTTGAGAGTGAAGGTACTTGAAACGGAGGGTACATCTGTTTGCTATTCTTTAACGATAGGCGATGGTTTTTCCTCGGCGCCGTATCGGCGCGTCCAGTCATAAAATCTCAAGAAGGGACGGAGACAGTTTTTACGACTGTCTCGGAAATTTTCCGTCCCTGCTTGTGTTTTTGGGACTGGTTGAGATAAAACAGACCACGACTGTGGGAAAAGCAAGTAAACCGTCTCTTTTTTTTTCTAGGAATGTTTTAATTTGTAAAATAAAAGAAAATTCAAAGAAATTTAAAATTTAAAATAAATTTCGGCACGGGCCGTTACAATCATCTGAATTTGATATCTTTCGTTTGCTTTCATTTTCCCAAAGAGAAAAATCCAGCCTTGCTGCTTGATGGCATAGCTGAGTCTGCTGCTTCTGGGTTTTCTGGATCTGGATAAGTGGTACTTCTTTTGGTTCAGTTGTTCTCTTACCCATGTAGATTAAACATTGTGCTAGCGAAGTCCACACTGCTCCTAATAAATGTATGCTCCAACCGTATACTTGGTCAAGTATATATCCGTTTATTGAGATTTATATTATCATTTTTATCATTTGAAAAATGGTAAAAATTGCGATAAATGCCGCACTTGCTGTGCCGCAGACCATCAATTTGTCCCATATTTTGTCCCATGTTGATTGTGCTATTCTTTCCAAAGTTCCTTCATTTAGTAATTTTGTAATGGTTTCTTCATGGTCTGAAACTGGATGTCCATGCTTCTCCCTCGCAAAATCATTCAAAAGTGCAGTTTGCTCAACTGGAAACATGATACGTTCCCTCAAAGCTTCGATATCCTGTTCTGTGTATATTCCGCTATTTGCTAATGAACTCGCGTTTACATAATTCCAAGTGGGCTCTACCATTGGTTTCACTATCATAGGTTCACGAGCTCCTGTAGGTTTTGGCATTACTTATGCCATTCCTTCTCGATAAAATAGTGTGATGGTAATATGGAGTTGCAGGATATCTTCGTACCTCTGCTTTTTAATATATGTGTCCTTGGTGCTAAAAACATAATGGAGTTTAAAAAGTTACTCGAGTTTAAAGTTTAAAGGAAACTTTTCTTGGAGTAAAATAAACTTAGCTTTATTCAAAGACTCTCAAAGCGGGAACAGCGAACTGCTCTCAGTGAGCTCCTCTAGGCAACTAACTCATCTTAATGCTACAGTCCCACTCGTCAACACCGCCGGACATACCGTCGCTTGGCTCGCAGGCCCATTTTTTCGAGCAAACCTTTGCGCGCTGCAAAAGGGCATGTACACATTTTATTGCTTTACGAGCGGGAAACTGTCTCCACCGAAACTCTAAAAAAAACTTACTTTCTAGACACATGTGTACCTTAAGCTAGACACAACATCCTCGCACCATTGAGATGATGCAACAATATCATCTCAATCATACAGACATACACTTATACTTATGATTAACACATATTGATATTTCTTATACATTGAAGAAATGAATGAAAAGAAAATACTAATACAGAGATTATTGATTAGGTACAAATCGCTCTGGTTGTCTTATTATCCTACCACTTCGAGTAATCACACGCTGTTTCTCAAACACATTTGATAGGTTCTCCTTATTAAATTCACTGTTTAGTTCGAGTGGAAAGAATCGTTTAACCGGTCTAGTTAATTCGTCATTTGCACTTATCACTCTTACAACACGAATGTTTCCATCTCTGCCTTTATACACATCTTTTACCTTTGCCAAAGGCCAATCAACGCGCTTGGTGTTATCTTTACCAATTAAAACAAGATCACCAATCTTAACGCTGCTTACATTATAATTTTTCTTAGGATAACTTAAAGCTCCTAAATATTCATTTCTAAACCTATGTCGCAAATCTTCTTTAATTATTTGCCTATGTGCAAAACGTTTGTTTAAACGACATTTTTCTATGTTATCTAAATCTAAAACACCTATCTCTTTAATTTCAAGCAAAAAGTTTGATGGAGAAAGCGGCATTACTTCATTGTCATTATCAGCCATAAAAGTTATCGGACGCGAATTGATTACAGCTTCGCAGTCTAGCAGCACCGTAAGAATCTCCTCGTAATCTAAACAAGATTTTTTGAGGGTACGCCTCAACATCTTTTTCAAAATTCCGATGAGACATTCCCAAAAGCCTCCCCACCATGGAGCAGATGGCGGATTGAATTTACATTCTATTTCTTGAAGAGCAACGTTTTCAGTTATCTTTTCAAAATCAATCTTTTTTAACTCGTAGCTCAATCCGACAAAATTCGTTCCGTTAGAGCTGAAAATTACCGACGGTGTACCTCTTCGCGCAATGTGTCGTCTAAGTGCCATAAGAAAGGATGGCACGCTCAAAGAATTGACAAGTTCCAAATGCACTGCCCGAAAAACCGCACACGTAAATATATAAATCCAAGCCTTTTCGCCTCCCTTCAAGTACACGGGATCCATAAAATCCACGCCTATTATTTCAAACACGGTGGCCTCTCTTATCCGCTCTAACGGGAAGGGCGCCGGCGTCATCTCGAGTGGCTTTGTATCGTGCCGTCGACAAACTATGCATTTCTTAATTGCAAGTCTTATCGTTTTTCTAGCGCACAAAATCCAAAATTTTTCCCGTAAATTGCTCAAGTTATTTGCACTCCCACGTGATTTGCACGCGCGTGTCTATCATTTATAATCAATTTAACGACGTCATAGTCAGCAGGCAGAATAATCGGACAGATAAAATTAAAGGTATCGTCGCGTAGAATAATCTTAGTTTTTATTCGGATGATTCTACGTTCATCATAAAATGGTTTCAAATGTTTGATTCTCTTATCATCTAAATTTTGAAAACACTCTAACTGAATCAATTTTACAAGGGTCAATTCCGCTTCAATCATGTCTTCGCATGATAAATCTTTTCCTGTCCGACGACCAGGTACATTTTTGCAATTAAAACAAAACCTTCTAATCAAGGCTAACACGCGAAGTAACCTAATGTAACTAGAGTATTTCTTTGAATACCAAGGAACTTCTACATCGCTATTATTCAATAGGCAAATAAGAGAACCGGCTTCCGACGCGGGCGTTTTTACTGCGGTTTTTCTTACCTCTTGACTGGCCTCTGCTTCGTCGCAGGTAAAATTTGAGGAAGGCCAATTGCGCGTGTCTCGCAGCCATTCTGGACCCTCCCACCATTGGGACTCTATCAGCTGACTGACCGTGCAGCCTCTCGACGGGAGGTCTGCCGGATTCAAATGACCGGGTACATGCTTCCATTGCTCTACTTACGAAAACGCGCGTAGTTCTTTAATACGGTTAAAAACAAATGTACCCCAATTAATGTCGCGGTTAGTCCACGCTAAAACTGTCGAAGAGTCCGACCAGTAATGAATGTCGACATTTTTCAATTTCATAGCTTCCGTTATCGAGACAGTCAACCTTACACCGATCAAAGCGGCGAGCAATTTTAATCGCGGTGTGCTATGTCTTGATTCATTTTCGCCTCGTATCGGAGCTACTCTCGCTTTAGCCTGCACAAATCTCACGCTCACGTCTGACTTTTGCTCGACGCATATAAATGTGACGGCGGCGTACGCGATTTTGCTAGCATCACAAAACGTGTGCAAACTTATTTTACTATTACTTTGAATATCGCCGATCAAACATCGCGGCACCTGAACTCGGTTCAAAAATCGTAACTCGGCAATCCATTTCTTAAAACGCTTACTAACATCTTCGGCGACTTCGTCATCTCACCATAAATTTTCCGACCAAGTTTCCTGCAACAAAAGCCGCGGAGTCAGTGCAACAGGGCAAACAAAGCCTAAGGGTTCGAAAACCCGGTGCGCCGCAGAAAGTATAATCCTCTTCGTCACCCGATTGACACTCATGTTTTCAAAACCCGTTGCATTTATGCACAAAACATCGTATTGTTTGTCCCACACTATACCCAAAACTCCTACTTGACGATTCTCGGTAAAATCGGCGGTGTATTCCCATCCGGGCAAATCCAACTTCGCTGACTCCATCGCCCTTTTTGCTTCGGCCATAAAACTATACAATTCATCATATGAGTTTACGCTAGTTACACAATTATCGATATAAAAACTATCAAGTAACTTAATAATATACTGCTCAGTAAAATCTACCGGTAAATCATCGTTTATACTTTTAAGGATCTTTTCTAAATGTAACTTAATTGCAGCTGCTAAAATAAATGGACTACTACATACGCCAAAAACAACTCTACAATGGCGAATAATTATGCCATGTCCAAACTTATCGAACCAAAGAAAACGTAAAAAATCTCTATCTTCAGGAGCAACACTAATCTGTAAAAACACTCTCTTAATATCCGCAATCACGCAAATACTACCTTCTCTGAACCGCAATAAAACGTCTGTGATGAGCTCGATGAAGTTTGGGTCTTTTTCTAGGCCTTCGTTGAGCGCTGGGTGCGGCGGCTGCTTGGTTGATGCGTCGAAGACGCGCCTAATTGCTGTAGTGCTGTTCTCTTTTACAACATGTCGGTGAGGGAGAAAATGCCCAGTAGTCTCTGCTGCATTGTGTGTCACGTGCTCGATGATCCCCTCGTCTCGCCACTCCTCGAAAACAGCGTCATGTACCTCGTATAAACCGTCGGCCTTTAATTTTTTCACTTGGGATGAAAGGCGACGCTCGCAAATCGTTTTATTGTCACTCAATGGAGGATGTGCCTCCAACCACGGTAAACGCACTTCATAGCGGCCTTCCTTGTTCACTCTCATATTTTTTAGGAACTCGGCACACATGTATTGTTGCTGTTCTTTCTTAGACTTACGGGCGAAAGGGTCCTTAATGCCCAAAGTGTCTAGCGACCATAAATCCTCGACATCACAATTGGCCACGTGCATAGCAACTACCGAAATGACGGCGTCTTCTTTTTTCCTACTTGGCACGGTGCCCATAACTGTCCAGCCTATTAACGTTTCTATCGCGGTAAGCCCGCACTTTAACTGTACGCGACGTCCCGTAAATAATTTTCCGGCAATGCCCGCACCGATCAACACCGAAATCGGTTCATCACCTTCACAATAGTCAGTAAGTTCGATTTTTAAATCTTTCAATTCACTGCACCACTCGCCTTTTTGCACCGTAGGCAGTTGTCCACAAATTTTCTCTTGATCGAGTACTTCAAAGTTACACGAATATTTCTCATCAAGACTTCCTACGCGAATCAAATATTTCTTGTGCAGCACGGTGCCAGTACTATCTCCACCGAACACCAAGTGACACATTTTTTGCTCGCCTGTCGGCTCGTTCCCCATCTCGGCGACAGCCGCCTTGGTGATGTAGGATCGCTGTGAACCCGAGTCAATGAGGTCCCTCTTTATTCACAGGTGAAGCGGCGTCATTGTTCCTTGTTTCAGAGCTCTTGCTCCCACCTTGTTCATTTCGGCACATCAAGGTCACATGTTTGCGCGAACACTGATCACACTTATCGTTAACGCGGCAGTTCCTGCATCCGTGCCCAGTGTGCAAGCAATTGAAACAAGCGCGTTTACGCTTCACACACTCTTGTCTTTCTCCGAGGCTCATGTTCTTGGCTCTCGGACAGTTGACACTTTTATGGTCCTTCGTCTCGCAAAATACACATGAATACGCCTTACTATCTGCTGCGAGAAGGCCCATGGCACTAGGCACGTTATTGCTGCTGGAATTCTTCCGATTTCTTTTGTAATCCGGGCTCGCCTTTTCACTGATTCCTAAATAGAAGCCTTTCACCGCCATCGAAATTCGCAACTCGTTTTGTACTTCGCCTTCAATAAAATTGATCAGCCGCGTCAATCGGTCCTTAGACTGCAACGTCAACTCAGATGCTTCGGCGTCATTTGTCGTTATATCAACCCTGCTACGCTGCCAAATGCGCAAAAGGTCCACGGGTAAGGACGACTCTACTAGCGGCAACAACATCGCCGCGCACTTGTCCGTAGTCACGCTTAATAATTCGAGTGCTCGCAATCGCGTTCTGTAAAACCACCTGCAATAATTCTCGGACGTACACTTCTATTTGTAGGTCATCGCGACCAAAACGTCCCTTCAAAGTTCCAATCACTTTGTCATAATTTTCACTCGTCGGCGGAAAACTTTTCACTAACTTATCGGCCCGTGAGTCGGGCACCATTGCTTGAATTAGATAACGAAACTTATCTTCTTTCTCAATAGTCTGCTTTTCGTGTATCTTTTTAAACAGACTCCAAAATGCAAACCATTCTTTGGGCTCGCCACTGAACTTTACCAATTCAATTTTTGGCAACTTGAAACTATTGGGAGTCTCACTGGATCTGTGGGGATTAACGCTCGCTACTGTAGGAGCGTGACTATTGGAAGCAGCCCTTAAGCCTTCTATTTTATATCTGATCTGGAAAAACTTACGCTTGTAGGCATCCGCTTC
The DNA here is from genome assembly GCA_900490015.1 of Megastigmus stigmatizans. NCBI lineage: Eukaryota > Metazoa > Arthropoda > Insecta > Hymenoptera > Megastigmidae > Megastigmus > Megastigmus stigmatizans. Next base: position 3,323 of record UELV01146467.1, on the reverse strand, counting down.
ATCAGTCTCCTTTTCAATCTGGGCTTCCGTAGTCGTATCCTCTTCAAACATTGCATCATAAACTTAGCCCATAGTTCAGTTCATCCATATCCATCTTCTCTTCTAAAATCTGATACGCACTCTGGATCTCACTCATATCTGACTCGTCAGCACTGAGCAGATCATTCACTGCGTTCCAAGCTTTTGTAAACGCACTACGGTGAGCTGTCTTCTTTTTCTTCAGCAAATACATTGTGACTGATTAACCCGTGATTAACACACACACACAAAATAAACTTGGTCCTGTCACGGTCACCAGATAAAATGTTACTCGCAAAAATAATGATTGGGTTAGGAGATGCTTGAAGAAAATGAGGAAAGGAAACTTTTCTTGGAAGAAATTAACTTAGCTTTATTCAAAGACTCTCAAAGCGGGAACAGCGAACTACACTCAGTGAGCTCCTCTGGCAACTAACTCATCTTAATGCTACAGTCCCACTCGTCAACACCTCCGGACATACCCTCGCTCGGCTCGCAGGCCCATTTTTTCTAGCAAACCTTTGCGCGCTGCAAAAGGGCACGTACACATTTTATTGCTTTACGAGCGGGGATCTCCACCGAAACTCTAAAAGAACTTACTTTCTAGATACATGTGTATCTTAAGCTAAACACAACAGTTACTCCGTGCTACTTGCAACTCCGCGTAACATGATTCGGCGTGCTCTACTTTGACCTCAACTGGTATGCACTTGATCACGTGCACAACTTCTCCGGCTGTGACTGCCATATATCCTGGTCCTTTCATCAGATTGTAGGCGAACTGGTCTGGTGCTTGGGTCGCTATTGCTAAGTACAATCTCTTAATTTGTGTTTTCATATACCGTTCTACGTAGATAAATTTCGAATTTACATATGCAAAGATGTCAAGCTCGTATAATGACACCTTAATCTTCTGCGCGAATGTCATACCACTTTCGGTTTCGAAAATTACTAGTTTAGGGTGTTCAGTCTGAATTAATTTATAGCCGCACAACGCTCCCTCGGATTTTTCCGCTAGCGCAAAAGTTATTTGGTCCGAAGGTAACGAATATACAGTTTGCTTACTATTATAATCTAAATCTACCGCTTTATGAGCAGGGCCCTCATACAAAATGCTATACTTGTAAAAATCACAAGTATCTACCGGCATAGCATTCCAGAATGTGTGCCCTCCTTGTACATTTACGGACGTAGTATCGGACAAAGTGCATACTATGCCTGATGGCAAATAGATTTTGTTCTCCTCGTTGTCAACTGGCGCTACTCGTTCTAAAATTGTGATTTTTAAGATTCCCTGTACTACTACTGATTCCCGCGATCCAAACGGATCTGACTAATTTTCCCCTTTGCAATTACCGTCTTTAACGAGGTGTCCCGCATATACCATAGGAAAAGTTCTACTTTCGTTCATCTTCATTCCACTTACTACGTCCGTATTGCCAAATCTTAAAATACCGGTTACATATAGATCTTCGCACGCCTTACGACTAATATCATACACATACTCGTTTAAAAAAAAAATTATGCAATTATGGACCACTTTGAACGAATGATCTACTTCTTCCTAGCAATTGCCGACTTTTAATATTAGGTTTATATATTCAAATTTGTAAAATTTAGAATTTCTTTTAGATTTAAGATTTAATAAATTCGTATAATTTCGAACAAGATGTAGAATATTTGGAATTTGGCATTAGTTTGTTGATTTAATTTTTAAAGAAGAATTAATTTAAATCAGGATGCTTTTGAATTTGTTATTAGTTATCCAATTTTATTATTATTTTCCTTTTTGAAATTGAGAATAAGTTTCAGGAGTTATATGAAGATAAAAAAAATTTGTATTAATTATAGTAAAGGTTTAGTAAATATATATAATTTTCTTTTTGCAAGGTTTGTTCTATCAAATATGGAATGTTGATATTTTTCTAAACAAGGAAACTTTAGTTTTAGTACATTTTAGTTCAGTAAACTTTAACAGATTTAGAAATAGAATCGGTAATATTATAAATTTAACAACAGGATTTTGTATCCTATTTTTATAACTGATTTAGAAATAATTTAGTAGCCGTATTTAGATAATTCTCTTTTTTTTTACAAAAAATTTTTACAGAACTTTTAGAAATTACTTTAGGAATTACTTTAGAAATTACTTTTAGAAATTGTATAGTTTTATCAGTGGATTTAGAACAGATTTTGGATTTTATTTTTAGTGAATTTATTAATTAGAATAATTCCAATTGTTGTAGCAGAACAAAACATCAGTATTTATTGGCATAAAAAGTTTACAAAGTTTAAGTAATACATATATAGGCGTAGAGCAGACTCGAGAGCAGAAGCTGTTCGTGCCTCGAGTACTATAGCTAAACTGAAAGCTGCAGTTGCAGACGGCTGCAGCTAGACGCATAAAAAAAAGGCCTGAATTTTTTTTTTTTTTTTGTATGACCTGGGCTCGGGTTGGGTTTTCCCCGGGGTTTTCTCTTCGGCTAACTATTTCTCAACAATTTTTTTATTATTTAAATTAATTTGGAATATTTTGAATTGGAATAGTTTTTGGTTCATCCTGGATTTAGAATTGATTTTAGGGTCTTTTCGATTTCGTAATATTTAGTAAGATTTAGAAGATGTAGAATAGATACATATATTTTTCTATATAGAAAGTTTAGAATCTTTATTGTTATTTTGATTTAGTAATTTGTATTTATATTTTATTTATTTGACATAGAAAATTGGGAATTTTATTTATTCTATTTTGTTTAATTTTTTTATATAACAGATTTAGTATTTATATTTATTTTGCCCTGGTAGAACATCAGTGATGATAAAAGTAGCCGAATTCGGCTACGGCATAGTTTATTGGCTTGGAGCGCGGAGGTTGGCAGCCCTACCTGCTGCGAGGAGCAATACCGAAACATGAAGGTAGTGGAGAAGCAGCTTTAACTTTTTTTGTCCAACAGTCTGAATTCAAAATAAGTAAAATTAAATAAAGAATGTTATGTTGTGGTCTACAGTTGAAAAATGTGACAAGGGAAGATGTATGTACAGTATTTATTTAAATTTATATTTATATTTTAGTAAAAATTATTGGCAATAATATACCCTTATATCTGTTATTGAATATTAATGGATATGATATATATGATTAGTTTAATTTTTAGCAATTAAACTAATTAAAACTGCGTATTATAAAAATAATTATGGAAGTAAAAAATAAATGTTTAAGGAATAGAAATTATTATTTAACAAATTATATACAGATTCTTTTTACTAATAATTTTTAACAAATTTCAATATAACCTAAGACAAAT
>UELV01146408.1:0-11467 GCA_900490015.1 Megastigmus stigmatizans | reverse complement strand
TGTCACAGCGTAGAAACATCCATCAGATTCATACTGAATTCAATCAATAACTTCACTTGCAGACTCTAACTATAGTTTTACATGGAGATCTTTGATGCTCGGTACTTATTTAGTGGAAGAAGTTCTATCATATCCTTCCCAATAAAGTAGCGAAAGTTTTCCTATTCCATCATTAGTCAAGGAATTTAAGGTTTATGTTCTCGTTAGGCACTTCACGAGAGTACAGTATGCACTAATTCCTGTGCTCGTACACACGCATCGATTGCATTCACTGTAGAAAGCTTTGCCGGGTGTACAGACGTCGCCTTGTTTGTATAAAGCTGCAACAGAAAATGTTGTTCATATGTAAAAATTGATTAGTCCATTAATTGATAGTAATTCTTTTAGTTTCGTTAATTGATATTCAAGCCTGGCTAAATGCAAATAAAAATTCAGAAAATAGTGAAAAGAAGAAATAATATTTAACACAAAGTGTGACTGAATACTTACGACCCCATTTTTTGCTTTCTTCAATGTCGAAGGCTCGCTGAAGTGACGAAAGGCAAAGCTTGAAGGTGCAAGCTTTGGAAAGACCATCGTTGGAACAAATACATGAGTTGCATTGTTCCTTAAACTGAGAATTAGGCTCGCAGACACGAGGACCTACTGTAATAAAAAAGAGTTAGTTTTGATTATTTAACAATAGAACGATTAGGAATATTCTGGTGAATTTTAGACATTTACCTGATCCTGCAACTCCCGAAGATTCTGGCACGATTTTCAATGATCCGTCTTGATTCCAAACGTCTTTGTCACACTCCATTTTAGTGCAAACGTAGAAAGTACCATCACCAGAGCACTCGCAAATGTTGCAGTAATCTTTGATTTGAGTGCGGGGTTCACAAATTTGTTTCGGTGCTAAAATTAAATAATTTTTGGTTAACGGTTTTATTTTTTTAAATACGCGATAAACATTGTTTTACAGAATAAAATAAATTGTATTTTACCTGATCTTGTCACTCGTTTGGATTCAGCAGTTACTTTTAAAGTTCCGTCGTGGTTCCAGATTTCCTTGTCACACATCATCCTGGTGCAAGCAAAGCTTGAACCGTCATCAGAGCAGAAACATGTGTTACAGTAATCTTTGAATTGCTTGCTTGGCTCACAAACTTGTTTAGGTGCTAGACATGAATAAAATATTATATTAACATTTTATCGATTATAACAGAATGTGATGAGTATCTATAGTTTATGGTATCGATTATAATTTACCTAATTTTGCCAATTTAAAGGATTCAGGAGCCACTTTCAATGAACCATCTTGATTCCAAATTTCCTTATCACATTCCATTCTAGTGCATGCAAAGGATAAGCCATCCTCGGAACAAGCACAGGTGTTGCAGTAATCTTTGAACTGTGTGCGAGGTGTGCAGACTTGTTTCTCTGCTCTTATCAGTGGGCTAGATCCAGCAGATACTTTTAGTGTACCGTCGTGGTTCCAAATGTCTTTATCGCACATCATTCTGGTGCAAGAGGCGGTTGATCCATCATCAGCACAAAAACAAGTGTTGCAGTAGTTCTTGAATTGTGATCGTGGTACACAAACGAGTTTTGATTTTGGTGCTACTTTAGGACAGGCCATGTCGGTACAGGCAGCATACAGTCCATTCTTTGAACAAGTACACGTGTTGCAGTCCATTTTGAATACGGAACCAGGTGTACAATTTATGTTCTCCGCTGCAAAGTATAAAATAATTTTATAATTTATTGTACATACGTATAATTCACATTAGATTTTTAGGGATAATCGTGAATTTTTTATATAAAAGATAATTTAAAAAAATATATTCATAGAATATTATACAAAGCTAAATTATAATTTATTATAATCACCTGTGACAGCGGCGATGGTTATGGCCACAACTAGTAGAAACTGCATTTTGATATTGTATTTTAAACACTTTTGGAGCTTTAGTTTCTTATGTTTTACAAGAACTGTCTTGGATGCTTCTGCGAGTTCGATGTTTCGATCATTCTTTATATACACCTGCGTCGAGTACGTGTTTTCAGTCATGTAGTGGGGAGCGAAAGATCCCGAAGAATCTGATTAACTTAAGCGAAATCGTCACTGACGCATTAGTCACTCGATAAGCTCGACTACAAGTACGACTTGTTCGTAAAAGTATTGGTGAGCAGTAGATAGAGAGCGTCATTGAGCGACGGAGTGGGAAAATCTTAAGAAACCTCTTGTGATGACGTTCGAGGTCATACATGTGTTATATGGGTTATTCTTTTACTATTGTCTATAATTGCATGATATTTTCGTGACGCATTTTGGGCAAAGGAGATCCCGTTGAAAAAGTGTACGAATCTTGATAAAAAAGTCTGTTTATTAACTTGTAAAGAGTACTAAGTGGAATAACTATATTAAGATTGTAGATTTTTAAATGAAATTGTCAATAACATTAATCTGTTGAAGTAAAAAATTAGTAGGTTTCGGCTGAAAAGAGCAATGGAGATAGGACATTATCATTTGTATAAAACTTAATTTTTTGCAAGTTACTTTAACAAAATAATTTTTTTTTAAATCTGCATATACACTAGATAAACATTACGTTATTATAAATAGAATAAAGAATTAAATATATTACAAAAACCTATTAATATTAGAATTATAATTGATAAAAAATTTTGGGGACTAATGTTACGATTCTTCTCGCCAACCGTGATTAAATTAAAACTCTTAAACTACAAAGCTGGAGCATGGGGAAAAAGTAGTACATTCAAAGTAATTACCCACTTGTTTGTCAAGAAAGTTTAAAAAATTAACTAATAAAAATTCATTGTCTTGTTGTAGTGAGCTGTTACTACTTCTATATATTACTGGTTTATTTATTCATACTAAAAGATATTACGAGTTTCAGAGGTTTACCTTGTGATTTTAAGAGGAGCAGTATGAAAGTCGTCCTTTTTACTTGTTTGTAACCACCTCGCTTGCGTACGGTCACAGTATTTTTTGAACTAACCCTATTAAAGAAATTAACAAGTTCATAGTCATTCCATGATTTAGAGTATATCTATATGCATATACTGTAAAAGAATGTATGAGGCACCAAAGCTAATGTTTAATTTCTATAAGATGGCCAATGCTAGAACTAAAATAATGATGGTACAGTACAGTATAATACTGTATTGTCTGTATTATATTACATGTCTATATATTCTATTGTACCGTGATTATTTTATTTCTAGCATTGACTACTTTATGGAAATTTATCTAACATTAGCTTTCGCGCCACTGTTAGTCCTACCAAGGCGAATAATACTGCCTATTAAGAAAACGTTGAGACATCTGTCTCATTATTTTGTACTATATACTGTAGTTGATAATGCATTTCATTTTTTCGTATTCGCATATAACTATAGTGGTAAAATATTATTGTAAAAATATACTTATAATTTTTAATTTCAAGTTTGTAATTAATTATAGATGAATAATTGGATAAAACTAGTCGGTAGTAAACCAAAAGCTATTATCTTTTGAGTAATCTAATTTAATAATCTTATTTTTCGATAAACAAGATTGACTGATTTTTTTAACAATTGTCATAATCAGTTTATCTTATTTACTAGCTCTTTAAAGATAACTTCTAATTGATACTATCATTTAAATCTTAATTCCATGGAGAGAATTCTCGAAGCGCCCGCTGTACTCCACAAGTACAGCCAGCGATAGATACCTATTGTGCGATGTTTGCACACTTTAGGGCCGCTGCTATCCTAAAGGAATCGCTGTAATTACTCGACGCGTACAGATCGTGTCCGCCTGTCTGTGTTTAGGACAATCGCTACCCTAAATCGTAATAGCAGGTATACAAGTAGACGTACAGTTGCTGCAACGCATTTTGTATAGAGGTTGTATATCTCATGATTAAGCTGGAAATTTGGAGTACAATGAATGTATGCGTACTAATACTTGGTTTTCTCCCATAATTCGTCAGTTATTGTAAATGAGCGTGTATTTGAATATGATGAATATTTATTGAAGAATCGTGTGTCATTTCTTTCAATAAATTTCAAATTAATTCATATTGATAATGCGGTTGTTTAAAACAGTATTAAATCTTTTCATGATCCCAATGGACCATTAACAAATAATAGTGCCTCTTAGTACAATCGATATAAATAGATAAGCGTTCGTCATCGGGATGATAAGATCTAATGCATTTGCTACCTACACCTAATTGTTTTAAAATAGTTATATTTAAATTACCAAAGCCCGAGTAGAAATTTAAGTAGTGATTGAATCAGGTCCTGATCAGTATACCTTACAAACTGATCAGTCCCTAGTCAGGATTGTAACGAAAATCCAGTCAGGGCCTGATTAACCAAGTGGATTATTAATTAATAGGGAAATGTTGTCTGACTGTAGTCGGAACTTATCTATGTATCTTATATGTCTATAGATATACTACTCATGTTAATTTACAAAATTGGGGATATGCGAGCTATGCCAGCGGCCGTAAAAAAGTATGAATCGACTACTTTATAAAAGTAGAAACTTTTAATTTTCATCTTTTAAAAGGTAGAAAATGTCATTTAGACATTTGAAAAGTAGAATAAATGAAATTTATACTTTTAAAAAGTAATAATAATATTTCTAATTTTGAAAAATACATATGGACCTAATATACTGAAAAAAACTTACTTAATTATTTATTCGAATATGTATGTCTGTGATAAAATAAGATATAATAACCTAACCTACAAAAATACATTGCCTCATTCTCAATAAAATATGGTTCATATTTAGAATAAAAAACTTTATTAAATTTTTTTACAACCAACTCTTAGAAATATATGAATGGATAGCTTTTTTTTTAATTTTTAGTTTTGGGATATTTTAAAAACATTATAAACTTCATAACAATAACTTTTTATTTTCAAAAATTCACACATCTATTTCTCTGAAACTATAGAAGTTAAAAGAGCTTAATTATAGTATTTTGAAAATGTTTTTTGTTGTACAATATCATGGCATTGTTTTCAATAACCTCCGTATTGATTTTTACTGATCAAAAATTTTAGTGATTGACCGATGAGTACTGGCCATACTAAAATTCTGTATGTATAGCGATATACGTACAAACTAAATTTTTTTCAATAATTTTTTTTATTTTAAGGCCACTCTAACTATCTTAGAAGCTTTAAAGCCATATTTAGTTTTGGGACGCTTTAAAAACTTTGAAAACTTCTCATCCATAACTTTTTATTTTCAAAATTGCTTGTTTACATATATAATAATATATTTATAGGTTACATTTCTATGCTGGTTGTGCTCCAAAAAATAGATACACACAGTACATACACAATATACTGTGTAACACGCATGCATTTACCGATCAGGATTCAAATCAGGTCCTGACGAAATTAAGCGTTACAATCCTGAATAGGCCCTTATCAGGTATACCGATCAGGACCTGATTTCAAGTAGGGATAGACAGAGTTGATTTCTGCTCGGGAGCTTTAGTTGTTTCAAATTATCAATTCTTCCACAAGTGTATCTCAACTACCGGTCATAAGGTTTTATATCAACTTCTCTGGTTAAAAAGGTTCTATGTCGCAGACACGATTTTTTTCTTTTGTAATAATTAATTGTTACTCGCGTATAAGGAAACCAAAAATATTTTTTTGTTTTATATACTTAGCTGAAGTTTAGACAGAAAGCAAGGTTAAAATATAAAATTATTCATATAAAATTTTACATTCATGTAATTTCTACTACTTTAAAGTTGAAAGAAAAAACGCTCTGTTTGAACATTTTTCCATTCAACCGACAATATATAATTGGGTGATTTCATGCTATCAGGAAAATGGAAAATATTAAAATCACTGAAACTTTGGAAAATAGATATAATAGCTACCATTGAGATAAGTAGATTTATGATATTCCTATTAAATCTTTATTATTTTTTTTCTCAACAAGTATAATTATTATACACAAACAACTGAAATATTCTTCAAGAGCGTTTCTTCATGTAGTAAAAATATATAGTTCAGTGCTGGTAGATGGTCCAAATATGAAAAAGAAATTCCAGCAAATGATTTATTGTACTATGTTTCGACTCTTAGGGAATTAAACATGTAATATGCAGTATTACGGTACAAGTAATGATCTTATCTACACGAACCGTTACCATTAAGAACAAGAATTTCAAAAAAACGATTAACCAAACTAAATTTCACATCTGACATAAACATTGGTGCTCCCGCCCTTTTTCGGCGTAATATTTTATCAGGTTTTTAATCACTCATAATTACTTTAAAAAAGCTGATACGGCTATAAAAAACAAAAATACAAGCTTTTTTATCTACGTACGTTAATTTATTACTTTGTTCAAGTTTCTAGCATAAGGGAATCCAGAGTATGCGGTCTCCCTTGTCAGTATTATATGAAAGTAGTAAAAAGCTAATTGTACAAGTAAATTTCTCTTACTCAGTCAAACTCAATGTATAGATAAAGTTATATTTGCATTAAATTTGTAAGGATCCCATCTTGTATGTATGTTCCACCTACTGAAAGGTCGCTTTTAAATTAATAGTAAATTTTTACTCAAACATACTTCATAAATTTTTTAAAAAGTGAAAAATTTTTAAATATTAAATATTTGTTTTGCAATAATAAAATTTTTCTCCTCCGTTTTTACTTTCATAAACACCTATTGACCCTTATAGGGAGAAATTAAAAATATTTTTTTTAAATCGTAATAAATTGCTACATCTTTGACTTATTTTTCGAAATTTAAAAATATTCTCTTTCATAAAATTAACTTGTGTAATCATACTGTCTCTAAAAGTTTTTAGAAATTATTTTCAGAAATCGCGTAAAAGAAATAATGGATTTGTGTAATAAGCTCGCAAAATTAGATACAAGCTGCTTTTTCTAAACACTAAATATATTACTTCTAAAACTTGTACAATTAATATAAATTTTATGTTTACTGTATACACGGAAAAGGATTGCTAGACGATCGCAAGTAATGAATGTCAAGAAATAGGCAAATTTTCACAAGTGCAATGTATAAAACAATATAGATAATATAATAATGATTTTTTTCGAATATTGAGGTAAGATTTTCAAGGAACAAAAGTATGTAAAAATGATTAATACTTTTTAATTAAAAGATAAATATTTATTATCGTTTATATAAATACAAATAAATTAAATTAAAACAATAAATTATAGCACACATTGTCACAGCGTAGAAACATGCATCAGATTCATTCTGAATTCAATCAATAACTTCACTTGCAGACTCTAACTATAGTTTTACATGGAGATCTTTAAGCTCGGTACTTATTTAGTCGAAGAAGTACTATCATATTCTTCCCAATAAAGTAACGAAAGTTTTCCTATTCCATCATTAAAGTCAAGGAATTTCAGATTTATGCTCTCGTTGGACACTTCATGAGAGTACAGTATGCACTAATTCCTGTGCTCGTACACACGCATCGATTGCATTCGCTGTAGAAAGCTTTGCCGGGAGTACAGACGTCGCCTTGTTTGTATAAAGCTGCAACAGAAAATGTTGTTCATATGTAAAAGTTGATTAGTCCATTAATTGATAGCAATTCATTTAGTTTCGTTAATTGAAATTCAAGCGTAACTTAATGCAAATAAAAATACATGAAATAGTGAAAAGAAGAAACAATATTTAACAAAAAGTGTGACTGAATACTTACGACCCCATTTTTTGCTTTCTACAATGTCGAAGGCTCGCTGAAGTGACGAAAGGCAAAGCTTGAAGGTGCAGGCTTTGGAAAGACCATCGTTGGAACAAATGCATGAGTTGCATTGTTCCTTAAACTGAGAATTAGGCTCACAGACACGAGGACCTACTGTAATAAAAAAGAGTTAGTTTTGATTATTTAACAATAGAACGATTAGGAATATTCTGGTGAATTTTAGACATTTACCTGATCCTGCAACTCCCGAAGATTCTGGCACGATTTTCAATGATCCGTCTGGGTTCCAAACGTCTTTGTCACAGTCCATTCTAGTACATACGTAAAAAGTACCATGACCAGAGCACTCGCAAATATTACAGTAATCTTTGATTTGAGTACGGGGTTCACAAATTTGTTTCGGTGCTAAAATTAAATAATTTTTGGTTAACGGTTTTATTTCTTTAAATACGCGATAAACATTGTTTTACAGAATAAAATAAATTGTACTTTACCTGATCTGGTCACTCGTTTGGATTCAGCAGTTACTTTTAAAGTTCCGTCGTGGTTCCAGATTTCCTTGTCACACATCATCCTGGTGCAAGCAAAGCTTGAACCGTCATCAGAGCAGAAACATGTGTTACAGTAATCTTTGAATTGCTTGCTTGGCTCACAAACTTGATCTGATTCTAAAAATAAAACTCATATGAATAATGCATTTCGATTACAATATTCCTTATATATTTATAATATAAAGCTGAGGTTTACCTGATCTTGCCAGTTTGTTTGATTTTTGAACTACTTTGAGAGATCCATCTTGATTCCAGATTTCCTTGTCACATTCCATTCTAGTGCATGCAAAGGATAAGCCATCCTCGGAACAAGCACAGGTGTTGCAGTAATCTTTGAACTGTGTGCGAGGTGTGCAGACTTGTTTAGGTGCTAAACATGTATTATATTATTATTAATATTTTTCTGTCATATCGATGTTAAGAATATTTTTTAAGTAATCTATAGATTATTATTTACCTGATCTTGGCAGTCGGTTAGATTCAGGAACTACTTTTAGTGTACCGTCGGGGTTCCAAATGTCCTTTTCGCACATCATTCTGGTGCAAGAGGCGGTTAATCCATCATCAGCACAAAAACAAGTGTTGCAGTAGTTCTTGAATTGAGATCGTGGTTCACAAACTAGTTTTGATTCTGGTGCTACTTTAGGGCAGGCCATGTCGGTACAGGCAGCATACAGTCCATCCTTTGAACAAGTACACGTGTTGCAGTCCATTTTGAATACGGAACCTGGTGTACAATTTATGTTCTCCGCTGAAAATCGCAATCATTTTTAAAATATCTTGTCCATGTTTATTATTAACATTAAAATTTTAACATTATTTTTAAATTTCAATATCTAAAACAAATTAAAACTATTATTTACATGATAGTATAGTTACCTGTGATAGCAGCAACTGTTAACACAATAAGCAGTAGGGACTTCATTGTTATATATTTGATTGCTTTTGGAGCTTTAGTTTCCTTGTGTTTCACAAGAACTGTCTTGGATGCTTCTGCGACTTCGGTGCTTCGATTATTCTTTAAATACATCCGCGTCGAGTGCGTGTTTTCAGTCATGTAGTGGGGAGCGAAAATCCCGAAGAATCTGATTCGCGTATGTGAAATCGTCACCGATGTTATCAGTTACTCGACAAACTCGGCTAAAAATTCCAGTACTTTGTAAGAGCATGGGAGAACATGAGAGCGATGAATACGTAGAGTACAAATCTTAGTGAACCTCTTGAGATTACGCCAGATGTTATCACCATACCGGATGGGTTATTTGGTTTTACCGTTACAGTTTGTCATGCTATTGCTTTTGTGACTATTTTTAGACATAGGTCCGCCTTATTTTTTATCATTCATTTTAAAAATAAAATACAAAATTAGAAGTGAAAAAAATTAATCTTCCTCATATTTATGTAATTAATAGCAAAGCCATTATTATTTATTCTGTATTAACCATGATCTACAACTTATAACGTTTGTGATTATTATATTATATACAATGCATTTCATGATATTTCTATTATTTTATTATTTTAATATTAGCTTAAATCGTAATTCATATTCAGAAACTAATATTTATGATAGAAGAGTTCAGGTTAATAGTGAAAGAAATCCTTCTTCAGTACACTTAAAAAATTATTTAATTTAGAATTACAAAATTATATTGTATAGCTATATTAAATAGAATCATTTGCCAAAATTGGCATCTTTTTAAGACATGGAATTCAAAATAATTTCTAAGCAATAAAATATAAATAATTCATATTTTTGTGATGTTTATAAGATGACGTGGTGAACTCATTATAAACCAACGTCCATTTTTTTCATCTCAGATTTCGCCATTGTAACTTTTTATGATTTTAGAAAAAATTCTTATAGTTATAGTCAACTTTCAGATGTCGGTATGAGAATTGGTTTAGATGACGATTTAAAAAAGATTTTATGCATTGATACAATGATGATCAACTATTTCCGGAATTTGACTTTTGAAACATCGCTGGAACTCTTTGATTTTATTTATTGCTAGCCGAGATATTGCACTTTCTAATATTAAAAGTAGGACAGTATTATTTATATACAAAAAATTATGGTATTGATCTAATTAATTTTAATAGAAAGCTTGTTTTCAAACTTTATTCTCATTTTTTAGTCAATCCCAAATAAATCTCTAAAGTCGAGATATCGAAGGTTGAATATATGCTAATCTTAAACTGCGGACCTAAAAAGAGTGTTGGTGCAATGCCCGAAAATATTAGAACATGGTCTTTTTTCTTTGAATTGCCATATCTGGACTTAAATAAATCGCACAGAGGCAACTAACAGATTGTTGCCAATTCATTGGCATTAAGCTTCCTTAAACTTAATTATTTGTTCCGATAATTATATATTGTAACGGGGCTATTATTATCGCGGTGAGAACGTACTTGCGTTATCACTCCTACCTGCATACACGTTGCAGCGTCAAAACGAACGATGATTTGACGCTGTACAGGCTCCAACAGCTCTCGTTTACAAACACGAGACTCTCTTCAAGAGTCTCGTTTTCCGTTGTTCAAAAATATTGCTTGCGAGCACCGTGCAATGCCCGCAAGTCCTGCTGCTCAGATTTAATGCACAGTAGAAACGCTTTTCTACTGTGCCCGCGGAGGCGACGGTAATCGCGGGAAATCAAGGGGAAGAATTCGGTTTATCTCGCATAAATAAGAACGACGTGAATCGATTAGTATTTCGTATATTCTCTCTTAAAAAATCATCAAATATTATATACAAAGTTGACAGAAACCGCGGACTGAGAAGGCTGGTAAAACGCGTGAAACGGCCGCGAATCTTACGCACGCACACTCTTACACGGCTTGCCGCTTGCAAGCCGTTTTACGCAGTACGTTGTGTACTTACTCGTTGTTGAGCTGGTGAACACTCTCTCGCTCTTTTTCTCTCTCTCTTTCTCTCTATCTCTGTAGTAGTAAGGAAGATTGCGTTGGCTGCAGTCCAGTGCAATATAGAAAAAGCTCCGTTGGTGGTTCACATACACACACACACACACACACACACACACACTCTCAATCACGAATCGCACGTTTTGACTCTCGTTAGAGTGCTCTCTTTCGCGGCCGAAAACGATCTCTCGGCGCGATCTAATTATCCTATCGCGCCGTCTATCTTTGCCTAAATCACTCTCTCTCTCTCTCTCACTCTCTCTCTC
>UELV01146336.1:0-10568 GCA_900490015.1 Megastigmus stigmatizans | reverse complement strand
GGATAGAGCCCTGAGCTGCCCCAGATGTTATTTCTTTTTTCATCGGGCCATCATCGGTGTCATAGACTATGGAGCAGTTCCCGAGGTAACTCCCGAGCATTCGGAGAATGTACCCGGGGACCCGGAAATCTCGCCCCATGGCGTCCAGCGCCTGGTCCCACCTGACGGAATTGAAGGCGTTCTTCACGTCTAAGGTGGCCAGCAAACACACGGAGCGTGAGAAATAGTTTCCCCGCTCCGTCGACCTTGCAGCGTCAACGACCTCCTGGACTGCATTGATGGTTGACTTGCCCCGTCTGAAGCCGTACTGGCGAGGGGCTAGATCTCCTGCCTCTCGCACGGCCGCTAGGAGACGGGGCTTCAGCAGCTTCTCCAGGAGTTTTTCTGCGGTGTCCAGCATGCACAGTGGCCTGTACGATGCTGGAATGTTCGCCAGACCCTTGCCTTTGCTGATCAGGACAAGTTTCGCGACCTTCCAGCTGGCCGGAAATACACCCGCCTTTAGGCACGAGTTGTACATGTCCAGCAAGAGGCTTGGCTGTCGCTATCGCCTTAAGCAGCTCCGCCGGGAGGCCATCCGGCCCTGGAGCTCTCTTGTTTCGCATAGTGGAAACCGCCCTTGAGAGCTCCGCCCTCGTGAATAAAGACTCAACTGGGCAGCCGGATGTTTCCTGAGGGCGCTGCCTCTCGGGATGCCCGGGGAACAAGGAATTTACGATGTTATTGATCGTCCCCGCGTCTGTTGGACTGCTGCCGGCAAAAGCCGCCAGCTTGCGGGTAACGATCTTATAGCCCAGTCCCCACGGGTCCCTATTCAGCTCCTACCCCAGCTCCCACCAGCAGCGCCGCTGGCTGGTCTTGATGGCCCGCTTTAGTTGCTTCTTGGCCGTAAGGTGTTCCGCGGTCAAGGGGGCTGCGTCGAGTTCGCGTTATCTGGCCCTTTGAGCATGGCGGTGTAGGGCAAGGCACCTCTTGCGGAGGTCCGCGATTTTGCTCGTCCACCAGTAGGCAGGACGTCTCTTTCCGCTACCGCGGCTCCGAGGCACTGCTTCCGCGCTAGCCTCGTGGATGAGCCGCATAGTGACGACTATCACCCTCTCGGCCCGCGCTGGCGGCGGCACGTCGCCCGGGATGCTTCTCAGAGCTTGCTGACCCCACGTTAGAGCGGAAGATAGCTTCTCGTGGTCCATTTTTGATATGTTCCACCTGGGGGGTGGGCGTCTAATAGGCGCCGAGGACGGGCGGACATCACGAACGCGGAACGTGATGTACTGGTGGTCGCTTCCAGTGTAGTCTTCGACCACCCGCCAGTCCTCGATTCGCGCCGCGAGCACCTCGCTCGCCAGAGAGACGTCTATAATAGTCTCCCTGTAGCCAGGCCTTCTGAAGGTGGAGGTGGTGCCGGAATTTAGCACCAGTAACCCAAGCCGTGCCGCCATTTCGGCGACCCGGCGTCCTCTAGAGTCGGTCCTGGCTTCCCCCCATTCGAGAGCTTTAGCGTTAAAATCTCCCGCTATAATCAGCTCGCTTCCCATGTCCCGCGCGGCGTCTTGAAGACCATCGAGTTTGGCCCGGAAGTCGTCTGTGCAATCATTTGGGGTGGGGTACACGCTGACGTAATAAGTGTCCGCGTGCCTCATCCAGACGAAGCTACGGCCGGATCCGTGATCCGCGACGTGAAAACTACGCGGGTCCGGTATCCATATGGCAGCAGTGTCAAGTTCATCGGTATACCATCCCGACCCCGATCCGCTCCAATACTGTTCGCTGATGAGAATAATCTCAGCGTTCTTCTCGGAACAGATCTGGGCAAGGAGGTTTTGTGCCGTCCTGCTACTGTGCAAATTTCCCTGGAGGACTAGGGCCATTTTCTCTTGTTCTGCGCAAGGGCAGCGCGGAAAACTCCGCACGCGCCCGATCCCGCGACATGTTTCCGTACCTCGGTCTCTCCCTCGGCATTGGCACACAGGAAACAGTCGGGATCGGACTTACAGTTCTTACCCATATGTCCCTCCGCCCAAGTAATACCCTTTTTTACGGGGCATTACCCGAAGCTTTTGCTCCGCGTGTGATTTCGTCCCGTATAGAACTCCCGTTTATAGGGGTCTTACGGTATGCGTGCCTTCCTTCGTCTCTATATGACCGGTCAAGATCCGTTTATAGAACCTACGGCTCCGACTATGGTTGGCATGCAGCGTGCATACTCAGTTGCCCTTTCTGCTTATGCAGTCCATCTCCGCTCCGTGCAATTTTACAGGTACTCAGGCATTTGTTCAGCATTCATAAAACTCACATACATGCCACACACTCATTCGTAGAAGTGCAACTCCCGTAAGCCCATCACCCGGCTAGCAGTGAGGCCAGCCTTCGTCAAGGTGCGGACAGTAGATGGGACAGAGAAGCAAATAAGTGGGGCTGGAAATGCACTACTAATGGCTGAGAACCAATTCATATAAAAGATCAGGTTATTCCTGAAAACTTATTGCACACTATTAGCCGCAGATATGAAATTGGGTGCAAGGGAATGGCCAGAACTGTCGAAACGATTTCTGTACAGATGCCTGCGAGAAATCCATCGACATCCCGACTAATGAACGATTCGAGGATCCGGAAGTCGTACTCGGTAATGAATATGAGGAATGGCCAGATAACAGCGTTTTTAACTATAATGAATATGAAAATGTAAATGAAAGTAATATTATTCAATGTAAAAACCAAAGAGCAGATTAAGCAATATCATTTTTTGTAATTAGATTTTAATTTAATTAGATTTTAATTTATTGTGTCAATATTACAATTTATTATAAAAATTTCTGATTTTTAAATTTTCGAAATAAGTATTTCGATTTGTAATTATTTCTAAGTATAATAAAATATATTTTAAAATCTATTAGAAAATAAACCATGTTTTTTAATATAGCTTTCAAATAAATCCTTTTTTGTATAAAAATTATGATAAAGATTTATTATACCGACATTATAGCAGTACTTGAATTACTTAATAATAAAATATTAGTTGCAAATAAATGAAAAATTAAAAAAATAAATTTAAAATCACTAAGACCCATGTTTTTCTATGAGTGCTTCGATTAGAATATAAAAAAAAAGAAGTTTCATGGAAATAAAGAATGTATGCTGCACGCGTAAAGAACAATAATGTAAGTTTATTGTCAAAACAGTCAATAATCAATTGAAAAAGAAAATACTGCTTTTTCAGGGCTTAAATAAAAGAATTTGCTAATTCCATCCTGATAATCGTGTAGTACTTTACAATGTACCCCAAATTAAAAAAAAATGTTTATTTTTGTCCAGTAGTTCCGGAGATACAGAGAGCCTCGTCGATTTGAACCCGAGAATTCATAAACAATTGCACTGGCACGCCGACACTTCTTCGCTTCAGCGTCAACTTCCGCACGCAATATATTTCCAATCACTCATTTATAAGATAAGCTATAATATTTCTGATAAATTTTAACTTTTTCCAAATATTGTCGATCAAAATTCGTTCCTTAAGAGGGTGCCAAAGTCCTACCGTTACCACTTAAACTGTTTTACTGTCCTGATAATTTTTTTAAAGGAAATTTTTTCGGAACAAAAATTTTTTACGGGGTCTTTAAAATATTCACTAAAAACTTAGCCAGATGGTAGATAATTCATAGACGAAGTGCACCTGTATTTGGGACATTCATTATTTCAAGTATTTATTTAGTTATAACAAATCATTCAAGATTCGATTGGTAATACAGTTTAGTGGTAACTGTAGGGCTTGGACACCCCCTTAATGTTGGTTAGCCTTCGAGATATGAATTATCAAAAAAAAAAAAAAAAAAATTATCTCGTTAACTAATCATCGTGGAGTAAAGAATGTTATCTTAAAATCTATAAAAAAGAACTGAATTTTGGCACACATTTTTACACTTATATTAGACATACTTGCAGTGAATTTCAAATCAATTACTCAAATTTTCAAATAGTTATTGAAAAATGAAAAAAGGTCGATTTTAGAAGTTTTTTTGTGTTTTACACAAAAGTTTATAAACCGATTTAAATTGTAATCTTATAGATCTTTTTGGTAGAAAAAAAAACGCACACTTTTGATTTTCTCTTTGCGGTATTTTTTTCTTTGCGAATTTTTCCTGTAGAACGCACAGCTCTGATTTGTCAACTTTTTAACACACATCACTTAGAATTCGATCCTCCATAAACCTGCATTTTTTTCTAAGAGATCAATCTAAGGTAAACCCTATCCAATCTGTATTTCTAGGGTTGCGTATCCACTTCGCTTTGTCGGCGCCGGGGTCTCTAGGCGTGGTCAGATAACGACAGTTTCTCCAAGACTCTCCAGTTGTTGACTTTAACGGTCAGGCTGTCAGTTTACAGGGTCAGTGATATCAAGTTCCTCTGCTCTGACTGCGTTGCGAAAGGTTGGAGTGTTGCCGACATTCAGGACAGCCGGGTTTTTGGTCACCAGATAGTCTATTAGGTCAGTTCCTCGCGAGTTGATATTTGTGCTACTCCACATGGTATGATGGGAGTTTGCATCGCACCCAATCACAACTGGTTCCTTATTTATACAGTAATAGTTCACTAACCTGCATATCTCTTTGGGAGGGTTTTCTTCGCTGTCGTGGGGAAAGTAGGCTAAAGCGATTATCACTTCTCCTATTCCACCCAGTGTAGTGGACACGGCCATCAAGTCTCCTGTGCTCAGACCCAGTAGGGGAACAACAAGTGTTTAGGTAATCAAAGCAAAAGATTCAAAGAGAATAATTCCACGAAAACTAGGATCCCCGAGTAAACCTTTTCGAGGAGTAACCGGGACGTAACATTGTAGATTACGCCTAGGAGGCAATAATTACATGCGGAGGAGCGCAGTCGAGGCGTGGTAATAAACGGGGCCTCTGCGGAGCACGGACGGACACAGACGCGTACTACTCCGATAAACGGCTAGGCCGGATATGAAGCTCCAACTTCCTTCTTGCGGGCACCTAAGATGAGGCGCGGGGACACGGAGAACTATTGAGGTGATCTCAATTGGCTCCGCCGGTACTTCAGAGCTCTGTTGATCACACTAATAATCTGCGCGAGTTTTGCTGTCTCGGTTGACACGCTACAGCGACTCCCCTTCTAGTGATCGAGTCTGGGAACGTTACCTTTTTGGTTGGTTTAGCAGTATCTGCATCTGTAGGTGGGCTTGCAGGCCGGGTTTGACTCTGCGGTGTCTGCAAGCTAACTTGGGATGGCTCATCCCGAGCCTCTGTTTAGCTGGAGTGTTGGCTGAAGATTTATTTTCTTGCATTTCGGAGGCATCCGTCTCTGCGGCTTCCAGATACGTGGGCTTGAGCGTGTCCGTCGACACGACTTTCTCCTCGCCGTTGATCTCAATGGAGTAGTTTCTCTCTGAGATGCGTCTCACAACTCTATGTGGGCCTGTGTACGGTGCTTCTAGCGGTTTCCTGAGGCTGTTGATCCTCTTGAACACGTGTGTGCACGTACGAAGATCTCTGTGAACAAACAGGTTTAGTTTGGAGTCCGTTGAGGCAGGTACAGGCCTGATTGCTGTGAATAGTTGTCGCAGACTCCTGACGAATAAGTCCTAGTTTGCTGGGACCGAAGACTGGATGAAATTCCCCGGGAATCCTCAGCATCATTCCAAATAGTATTTCTGCTGCTGATGCCTCCAGGTCTTCCTTATGGGCTGTTCTGAGGCCTAGTAAGACCATTGGTAGGCTGTCTATCTAGAAGTGAGGGCAGCATCTTAGGGATGCCTTTAGTGTTCTGTGAAATCGCTCCACCATTCCATTTGATTGATGGTGGTACGATATTGATTTGCAGAGCTCTGCACCGATCGCCTGAGCGAGCTGTTCGAAGAGTTCTGACTCGAACTGAGCTCCTCTGTCCGAGGTGATGAGCAAAGGTGGTCCAAACCAGCTGTCTCAGTGGTCCATGAATGCCTTGGCGATGGTGGATGCTTGCATGTTAGAAACTGGGATGGCCTGCGTCCATCGAGTGAACCTGTCGATGTTTGTGAGGCAGTATTGCATTCCTGCACCAAGTTGTCCGGCTCCTTGAAGTGGTCGAAAGCTGCTCTGTTATGTCAGCTGACTTTCGAGCGTTAGCAGGGCTCACATTCTTGGGCCCCTTCTAAAACGTCCTTTTTAATGCCCGGCTACACAAACTTCTGTGCCATTGTGTTGGCTGTCGTTTTTCCGCCTGGATGCGCCAAACCGTGGATGACCTCAAATGCAGTTTTGCGTAGGCTGGGTGGGAGGTACGGTCGTACAACGTTTTTCGACACGTCGCACAGCACCTTGTCCTAGTAGATCGATTTCCTGCAGATTTAGGCTCGTATATGTAGTCAAATCTGGTAGTTCGGCATCGTGCGCTTGCGCTTCTTCTATCTGAGCTGCATCCAGCTGTGACGGCATGGAAATGGTGGCTATTTCTGCTTTTTCCTGTTGCTTTTACGGTTGTTGTTATTTTTGATGTTGCTGTTGTTCTTCTGAGGGTCGTGAGAGTGCGTCAGCCACTATATTATCCTGTCCTTTGGTGTGATGCAACTTTATGTTGAATCTTTAGAGATACTGATGTCTGTAATGGAAAAGGAAAGGATGCGTTTCGTCCCGGGATTGTAGACTGGACTCGTCAGTACGGCTTGTGTCTACAATCCCTGCCTTAGACGCTCGGGATACTTAGGGAGGTTACTATTCGGGCTTATATAGTAATCGGACAGATTTCCTGTCACTTGCGAGAGACCTGGGGTATAGCTCGGCCGTGTAGCGGGAACGGCGCGAGGTACTGTCGAGCGCGAGAAGAAGTGAGAACCCCACAAGACTCCCCCCTAGACGTTCCTGTGGAACGTAGCGATATGCGTGGGGGACGAGCGAGCATCGCCGGGTCGTGCGGACGTCAGGACCATGCTGGTCAGCAATTTGACTGATTGTCCGCCCTTTTCAGGAGTGTGCTGATAGAGACCTGAAGCGCGTGCTCGACAGGTTGAGATTGCATGTGTGTGTGTACGAACGCGACACTGCAGCCCATGCGATTTTTGGGACCTGGAGCGGCTGCTCTACAGGTGGCAGGCTGAAGGAGCGTTCGTGTGCGTGTGCTGAGAGAGAGAGGCATTCGTGCGAGCGAGCACGGAGCATGCAAGCGTGTGTGTGTGTACCTCGTACAGTCCGTAGACCTGGAGCGCGGGCTTCGACAGGTGGCGAGACACTGTGTGAGAGATATGTGTGAGCACGAACGCGACACCGCAGCCCATGTGCGCGCTTTGGGACCTGGAGCGGCTGCTCTACAGGCGGCAAGGCTGAGGGTGCGTTCGTGTGCATCCCTGCCTTAGGAAGGGGTATGTGCTACAGCTATAGCAAGCTGTGTGATTGGATGCCAGCTGCTTGGATCGTGCTCTGGTTTCGAGGATCGGACTCTGTGCTAGAGGATCGGACTCTGTGTGAGAGGATCGGAAGCAATGCTGGATGCTGTATCTGACTCACTGCTGGAGGATCGGAAGATTACGTACGGCGTGTACGGTTTGACGTAACCGCCTAGGCTCAATCACGTCGGGGTCACCATTTTGGCGATCTAGCGGTGTGCTTGATATGGTATTAGAGATTGAAAAGGGAAAGGATGCGTTTCGTCCCGGGATTGTAGACTGGACTCGTCAGTAAGGCTTGTGTCTACAATCCCTACCTTAGACGCTCGGGATACTTAGGGAGGTTACTATTCGGGCTTATATAGTAATCGGACAGATTTCCTATCACTTGCGAGAGACCTGGGGTATAGCTCGGCCGCGTAGCGGGAACGGCGTGAGGTACTGTCGAGCGCGGAAAGAAGTGAGAACCCCACAAATCTAAAAATATATTCGAGGTGTCTTGTTTGCCTTGGCGTCGCTTTGTCGGACCTTTGCGTGGCAAACTTTATTTCAGAGACGATTGTAAAGACAATCAGCGAAAGGATTCTTTGAAATATTTTGTAAACCTTAGAGAAACATTTCATGAGATTTTTCACGAAAGGTTTTTGCAATGTTTCAGAAATTATTGCATGGAACTTTTTAAATAACTTTCAGAATTATTTCACAGAAAGGTTAAATTGGTCGATTAAATATTTAATGCAACATACCTGAAAGTTTGCAGAAACTTTTCTAGAATTATTTCAGGAAAGCTTAGGACGACATTTCGGAAAATTTTACTTGCAAGATTTCAGGGACGTTTGTAAAGACAATCAGCGAAAGGATTCTACGAAATATTTTTTAAACCTTTGACAAATCATTCATAAAATATATTATGAAAGGTTATTGCAATGTTTTACACAATATTGCATAGAAACTTTTTAAAAAACTTTCAGAATTATTTCACAGAAAGGTTAATTGGTCGACTATATATATTTCAATGCTACATCCCTGAAAGTTTGCAGAAACTTTTCTAGAATTATTTCAGGAAAGCTTTCGACGACTTTTTGGAAAATGTTACTTGCAAGATTTGAGAGACGTTTGTAAAGACAACCAGTGACAGGATTCTTTTAATTATTTTGTAAACCATTGAGAAACCTTTCATGACAGATTTTATGAAAGGTTTTGCAATGTTTCAGAAATTATTGCATAGAAACTTTTTAAAAATCTTTCAGAATTATTTCACAGAAAGGTTAAATTGGTCGCTTATATATATTTCAATGCAACATCCCTGAAAGTTTGCAGAAACCTTTCTTGAATTATTTCAAGAAAGCTTGTGACAAAATTTCGGAAAATGCTACTTGCAAGATTTCGGAGACGTTTGTAAAGCTAGTCAGTGAAAGGATTCTTCGACATATTTTATACACTACAAAATACTGTATTTGAGAATAGAAAATATTTTTAATCGAGGCATGTAGTGTACTTGAATTCTGTAAACAAATATCTAATAACTATTTACCTTAATTGAAAAACTATCGTTTGCAATAATTTAAAATGGTGAAGGTTTTTATTGATCACAGCGAACTAAATTATTAGTGATAAAATTTATTTATTCACCATTTTATGTATTTACCTTAATCAAGTAAATCGAGCACTAAATAAACAAAATATTTATTTCAATGTATGAAATAGTTCGCTGGAATTCTTAATGAATGGGTAAGAAATTATTAATTATATTATTAATATATTAATTAACAATATATTTTCTTGCACTGATAAAAGTCAAATAGGTTGTTTTATTGTTAATAAACCTATCCCGGTAACGTAGGACTCTAACCAAGTCATGAAATCGTTTTAAAGTAAAATTTATATTTTTAATCTTCTGTTACTTCTATATTTCTAGCTAATGTGTAAACAATAAAATACATATAAATTATTTAAAATAGTGTATGAAATAAAATCATTGAATTTCAACCAAAATTGTGTATTTATATTATAATAGATTATGTTTAGTTTCTATTCATGCCAATAGAAACTAAAAGCAAATTTAAAAAAGAAATTAATTTATTTATCAATTAATTTATTTAAAAGTATTGACGGTTATGAAAAAGGTTTTTATATAGGGTTTAGAAAAATTAAAAACTATAAATTATAAACAAAATGTTACTTTATCATTTGAAAATAATAGTTCTTAAAAATTTTAAACTCTAGAAAGTTGAAATAATTTTATCTGCATAATTATTAATTTTATTTATTTTAAATATAATAATTATTCCATAGATTTGTCTTAGATTTACTTCATAGCAAAAATCAAAACTGTCTATAGACAAGTGTCGTTTAGCGCAATGGTTAAGACGTATGCCTCGAACCCCGAGGGTGCGGATTCGAATCCCGGAAATATTGCGAAATTTTTTTCAGCGTTAATTTAATTGCGAATAATTTTATAAACTTTATAAGCGTGCGAAACATGTATATAAAATAATAAGAAAATATATGTGCAATAACAAATGCGAAAATCGTGAACATGTATATGAACATATATGACAGGTTGTAAAAAATAATTAAAATAAAATAATTTTGAAATATTTATAAAATATTTTACAAAAGAATTCAATTAAACATTTAAGTAAAATTTCAAGATACAATATCTCTAACAAACTTAAAAAATATTACAGAAACTTTTCACGGAAGGTTTGTGAAAGATTTTAAAAAATAATTCAAAATATATTGCTGAAATATTTTAAAAATATTTCGTGGAAGTTCCATGCATCTGTGAAAACCTTTCCTGAAACATTTCTCGACAACATTTCCATAATGTTTCCATGAAACATTTTCGTAGGTTCGGTACTCTCTAAATTTTCAGCAGTGAAAATGTCACTATATTTGTCAGTGACCGTCATTTTCACTGCACAACCAGTCAAAATTCCACTGATTATTCAGTGTATGAATTGGTCACTGAAAGAGGCAGTGAATATTGACGGACTAATATCCGTGAAACATTTTACTCCTTTGTAGTTTCACTGCTGAAGCAGTGAACGTCCAAGATCCGAGAATCGATGAAAATTCTCAGTCTTTCGCGCCGGGAATAGAATTCGGTGAGTGGGACTGTGTACGTTCTGATGCAAATGATATCAACTCACAGAAAATTCGCAGTAACTAGGTAAGTAATATGCATACTATT
>UELV01146182.1:0-21488 GCA_900490015.1 Megastigmus stigmatizans | reverse complement strand
ATTCTGACTTTAGCAATCGAAAGATCAGGAAATTTTCATCGGTAATGATGTTTTTCGATTTTTTTCACAAACGATTGCACAGTTAGTTATGTCGCTGGAAAAAATATGTAGAAAGTGTCCTTTTAGTCCTTAATGGGTTAAGAAAATCACTATTCGATTTTCAAAAATTATGCGATATGCGTTAGAAAGAGATATTCATTACCTACAATTTGAGGCATTATTTTCTAAAATAGCTTGCGTGCTTTTTATTTTGCAAAATTTCATTTTTTGAAACTTAGGTTATATCTTTTGAATCTCTGTATTAATCTTTATAAAAATTTATTAAGTAATTAAGAATATTATTTACATGAATTCGTTAAATTTTCAGGCATTAAGATTTTTTATTTTTTGAGAGAATAACGATATTATGAACAAAATCGATTTTCTACGGCATTCGATAACAGGAGTAACACTGCTCTAAACTTGTCAAAATTATATATATCAGATGTTAAAGGGAAGTAGGACAGACAGACGATAGAGCGGAAAATTCTAGGAAAAAAATCGTATTGCAACTTTTCGATCCGAGCAATATTCATTGAGTAGCAGAGATACTCGGCGGACCACCTCACTCCACCCACCTGGCGCTTCGCTTCCTGCTATAGCTCTCTCCTGATTGGCCCGCTCGGCTAATTTTCAATCGATGCTTACTCAATGAATATTGCTCGGATCGAAAAGTTGCAATAAGATTTTTCGCTTAGAATTTTCCTCTCTATCCAATGACGATCCTAGAGCCTATCGTACTTCGGTTTAACATCCTGTATAAATAGCATATCTGTACCTTCTGAGCTGTATATTTTTTACAAGCATTTGTTTAATGAGTTTTGAGAATATTTAAATTTTTCTGGATTTTAAGTTTTTTGTATTTTTTTTTTATTAAAGGATGATTTGATGTTTTGATTTTAAATATTTCTAATTAAAGAAAAGATGGATCTGATTAATTATTATTCATTTAAAATTTTTTGGCTATATTATAGTTAAAGATATCAATATTTTTCCATATATTGTATTAAATAGTTTAAATATCAAAGAATTGTAAATATAAGATGATAAAAATATATCAGATTCTAAAGAAGTATTAGATAAAACGAAACTGAATAAGCATATAATAGATAAATAAAATATTTGAATAACTGCTGATATATTAAAAAAATTAATTTATTGTCAAATAAACTTATTTTAAAAAGTTATTATTTAAAACAAACATCCCACAGATCGAAAGAGTATAAAGTTAAAAAATTGCTATCATACAATTTATGAAATGTAACTGGGCTGTTAATACGCTGCGTGAACGCTATAACAAATGCTGAAGCTTGTGGCTTCCACTCTTGTTGCGCCCATTACAGCCATTTTAATCACTCGCTCGAGTGCTCTTCTTTTCCCACATTATGGAGACGAGCCTTTTTCGCACCCCTCGCAAAGAAGGCTGCTATGTCCTCGATGTCGGACACACGCCCCATAGCCATGCTTTGCGAGGTATCTAAGGCGCTTAAGCGAGTGGCCCACTTGCAACTCTCTCGGCACCTCGAGTCGTCTGGTCTCCTTGACGCTCGTCAGTCGTTAGGAGAGCAATAGAAAAGCGCATGATACCTGCACTTGTTCTGTTTGACTTTTCCAAGGCGTTCCACATGGTCCCTCGCAGCACCAAGATTGAGCGAACTCTTAATGCGTGTGTACGTTTCGTTTTTGGTAGCATTCCTTGGCGCGGACATGTTACACTGCACAACAATTAGTCTAGGCTGGCTCTCTGCTGCCAGGCGCCGTGAGCTCTTCATAGACTCACTGGCGTTTCACATTATGGCTCAACGTAACCCAGCCTATCTGGCCTCTAAGTTCCAGCATATAAACGTTGATGTGTATGTTCGCTCTTCAAACTGTCTGCCCCCCAGAGTCATCACTTTTGCAGCTCCAAGGACGGAAGCCTGGCGTCGTTCTTTCACAATCACGGCCTCCAACATCATGAACACATTCACGCCACCGCCCGTCAACATCATCAATGTCGCGAGGTACAAGGCCGACCTACGCGATGAGCTGATGTAACATGACCGAGACGACTGGGGACAGAGGGTATTGAAAGAAGGACTCCAATGGCCGTTACTACCACAGGCTGCAGAGAATGCACTGGGCTTCTCCATCACCATGGCACTGGATGGCGAAGCCCTTGGAACTAGCATATTTTATCAAGAGGCACAATATGTTATTCCGATTAAAATCTTTTTATTGAATTCTTTTTTAAATTTCTTTGAGAGCATATTTTTATTTTTATAATTTTTTATTTTTTGTTATTATTTTTAAATTTTATTTTATCGAATTTCTGTTTAAAGCCCTTTCATATTTTATGCTACTCTTTCTCTGCTTATATTTTTGTTATTTTAATTTTATACTTTTATATACTTTATAATATATAATCTATATTATTGAACAACTGGGCCAAATGCAGTTATACCGCCCGGCTCCATTAAATTTTAATTAATTTTTTAATCAATCTCTCTCTCTCTCTCTCTCTCTCTCTCTCTCTCTCTCTCTCGCGACACACACCACGCTCGACAGTCGAAAACAGGAACAGGTAAGGAATACTAGATGGACATGAAAGGATCTTCCAAAAATAACCCTTTCTTTCTTGCAAAATATTTTAAAAAATATAGTAAAAAAACAAATAACATTTCAAAAGTGGTACCGGCTGCAAGCCACTTCTTGTACGGCCGGTGCGCCGCGATGTTCGGGCAATCTTTGCTTTTTCGGACATTAGGCATACCGGACATGTAGCACCTGATATCCCTCTTCCTTTCTTCTTGGAGGCGACGCTCCTGCGCCAACCGCCAGGTCTCGCACTTCTCTCATTCTGTGATTCCCTTGAGTGCCCAGCCGAATTCGCTCCTTTAAAGCACGCTCAAGTCCAGCACACGGTCCAGAAAATTTTAGAGCGAGCTTAGCGCTCAGCCCCTTAGCTGTGGAAGAAAGAATTTTATTCCTTTCCCATACCCTGTCTCCGACAGAAAAATCCGCTGGTCTCCTACGTGCATTGTAATATGCCGCCTGTCGAAGGTGCGATTCCTCCAACTTCCGGCTGGCAACGTCACGTAAGCTGACGAGCTCCTGGATTTTCTTTTTCCAGTTTTCCAGAGCCTCATCTTGTTCCTTTTCTAGAGTAACCAAATCTTAATTCCTTCGAATTGTCGAAGGAGACATCGGATATCTCCCATAGTTCAGTAGAGCGGAACTGACGCCCACCAAACTATGTACAGCAGTACATGCAAAGACGAGCTTGGGCAAGGTTTTGTCCCAAGTTCGATGACTTTCTTCAACAAAAGCCAGGAGCATCATCTTTAAGAAGCGATTGACTCGCTAGACATGGTTTGCCTGCGGATGATACGGTGCCACCGTAGTATGATGCACACCTATTTCCTCTAGAAAACTATCAATGGCAAGCTATCAGGAGCTCCATATCTCATAAAGACACGTTCATTGAGCTCCTTTAGGACAGACCTTGCATTGTTTTTGCGAATGAGGATAACCTCGACCCATTCCTTGACAAGAGAACAGATTCTGGCAAAGGACCATGATATCACCTGCAACCACTTGCCAAACTCAAGTTTGCATTGTTGGCAAACCGTGCATTGGCGAACATAGTCCTCTATGTCTTTATACATTCCCGGCCAAAAGTATAAATTGGCGACTCGGGTGTATATTTTCTCTCTTCGGAGATGACCTGAAGTTGGCTTGTCATGACCTTCTCTAATAACTTATTTCCTCTTCTCCGTAGGCACGACGAGCTTCCGGGCATCATCATTACCAATTGTTCCTTATACGGCTTCATCCAGCCTGTAGAAATACAGATGACCCCCGACAATCTTGCAGCAAGGATTGCCAGTGGGGTCCCGTTCCACTTCTTGGACAAAGCGCAAATACTATTCATCTTGGGTTTCCTCTACCCAGGATATTGTACTAATTGCAGGCACCTCATACTCGTACATTCGAGACAATGCGTCAGGCACATTATTGAGTGCGCCTTTCCTGTGCACGACTGTATACATGTGGTACTGCAATTCTAGAACCCATCGAGCCAGTCTGCCTGTTGAATTGTGTAATCTACATAAGCAACGATGATGTTATGGGCGGTTATCACCTTAAACTCATAGCCCTCTATATATGGTCTAAATATCTTGATAGCCTATATCACAAAAAAGAAATTCTCTCTCTATCACGCTGTATTTTCTTTCTGCCTATGACAGAGTCCCACTAGCTAACTCGAGCACTCGCTCTTCTCCATCTATAATCTGGAGAAGTACTGCTTCTAACCCAGTATCGCTAGCATCAGTTTGGACGCTTCGTGAAGCCATTTTAAAGGTTGATGGTCTGTTACTATGGTGAATTTTTTTCCGTGTAAAATTAGCCAAAATTGCTCTTTTGCAAAATAAAGTGCCTTGACGCAAAATTGCGCCTAACGGATAGTCTACAGCGTCTGTCTTAACTATGAAAGGCTCATTAAAATTGGAGAATTACAGTACTGGCGCAGTACAAAGCGAGTCGCGTAAAATTTCAAATAAGCGCTGCTGTATGTTTCCTATAAATTGTTTAACATTCTTAGGATTTGTTGGCACTGGACATTTTCTTGATGTATCTAGCTTGGTTGCGTCTGGTTTTAGTTGACCGTTTTCTACTAAATGCCCTGAATACATGACCTCTTTTAGTAAATTATATTTCTGGGGCTTCAAGGTTAGATAGACTTTTTCATTAGACGATCGAATTTAGTATATTGTCTAAATACACAAATAACAAGAAAACGAATGCAGCACGAATAAGGGCTACAGAGCTGTTGTGACTATTTTATTTGCCGAAGTCATAAAACAATTAATAGTCGTAGGCTGGAAATTTTGTGTAGAAGGTGCGTGTCCTATGCATGCTATAAGCTTTGGTTGTAATGTTTTTCATGATGCAGTTACTTTTGCTACCATATCAGCGAGATTTTTCGGCTTCTTAATTTGTATACGATATTCTGGTAGATCGTTGAGTCCTGCCAAGACAAATTAGAATGCGTCGCATTTAGCTGTTGTCGTATAATAATCGTAATTAATACCGTCTGGATCTATTGTGCTTTGAATAGCTAATAGAAATTAGTATAAGAGATTCTGCATTCGCAAACAATAATCTGCTGCTGGTTTTCCTGGCTTTAGGCTGAGATTGTACATTTGTTCTCAAATCTCTTCCGCTCTACCGACGTATTCGAATTTACTAGTGAGATCTTTTAAAGGTTTTCAATAGAGCTATTATCTACAGCCCTTACATCGTAAGCGTCTTGCGCTTCACCTTTATCGGGAACTGCAATGAAAATCCGTTTTTTTTCCATTCCAGGATAAAATTTGCCGCTTGATAAGAAAGTTAACGTATTGTTCGCGGGGACTTGATTATAATTAGAGGGTATAGAGGATAGCTTAATAAAGGGCTCCACTAAATGTTGGCTGGGCGTTACCTTAATTTTGTATATCTTCAAACCTATTTGCTTCTTCACTATCTATTCTGGTTTGATTCGTATTTATCGAATTATGAACAGGAACACAATGGCATCCTGGTGGCGGAGCTGGTATTTGGTCTATACCTGGTCGAATTGAAATTATTGGTGGTACGCCTAGTCTAGTTTTTATAGGTCCTACTGTTAATTCAGCACTAAACGTTACGTGTGCCGGATCTGAAAACTGATTATCCTAAAATTCAAGTGGGCTAGTAAAATATGAGTTTTCTGGAATTGTTGTAATAAATAAGGGAGACAAAATGTTTATTTATTCCTTATATTATAATCTTTTTTACAATTTCAATGAACAAATAATAGAGATAAAATCCTTATTTATTACTTCGATTTAAATTATTTTATTTATTGTTGATTTTAATCTATGAAATTTAACATCAGTTTTTAAGGAGTCACACGATTATTCGATCAGTAACCACGGTAAAAGGACGCAAAATGTGTAGAATGATAATACAAAAATCACTTACCTTGAAAGAAACAAGACGATCAGCAGCCAGTATCCGGAAATTCCTGGCATCCTTTCCTTTCGGATCCAAAAGTTGCTATTGTTGAAACTTAAGCTGAACTTTATTTTAAATGAGAGATAACGTATGCATTTATGA
The DNA here is from genome assembly GCA_900490015.1 of Megastigmus stigmatizans. Lineage (NCBI taxonomy): Eukaryota > Metazoa > Arthropoda > Insecta > Hymenoptera > Megastigmidae > Megastigmus > Megastigmus stigmatizans. The sequence continues at coordinate 15,326 of UELV01146182.1, read as the reverse complement.
CGCCTTTGCTCGACTGACTTTAATTATGATCGGCTCTATTGATTCGATCTTGATTTGATTGACTCGTAACATCGACTAACTAATGTCTTCTTTTGGATTTGGCAGTATGGTTCGCATTCTGAATAAATTTTGGAGAGATGTTAAAGAAAAATTCTTATATTTTTAATATTTCGGTTAGTTAAGTAATGACAGGTCAGAGTGTGAAGAAATTAGCTGCACTCGTGACTGAGATGAACGCCTCACACACGGAAAAAGAGTGTAATGTGAATGTTTGTATAGTGTGAATGACTTCTGGCGAATACAGTCTCTGCGCTATTGCTAAAGCACAGAGGTAATATTCTCCCATTTTTTTCAAAAATTTCTTGAAATGGCTATGAATGATCCAGTTTGTTTTCCAAAGTGAGAATAAATTGCAGTACTTATATTATTTCATAAAAAAGGTTGGTTTGTTTTAATTTTATATTTATTACTTATTATCAAAGACAATAATTTTTTATGTGTAGAAATGTTTAGTGAAAAGATTTCTCATTTTGATTTCATCAAAAATTAAATTACAAGGACATATTCAGAAAGTAATCGTCGTAGCAAATGCGATGGTATATGAGCAATTCCACCAAAATTTTAATTTTAAGGGGTCATGAAAAAATAAAAAAAATAAAATTATAGCGCACTTCTGGGATTTTCGCACGATTTTAATGAAAAATAACAAACGAAAAAATTTTATTGCGCGAAATTTCATGTTTTTTGTTAAATAAACTATTATAACTTTTTTAATATGCTTAATACATAAACGAAATCATTGTTTTATAATTTTTAAACCGTACAATTATTTCTGATATTTATATTACTATATTATGATGATCTTGTAGACAAATATTATTCATGTTCAGCAATTTAAAAACAAAAACTCACCATTTTAGGACGCTAGTAAATTTAAAGCATTATAATTTAAAATATTAATATCATAATTATGTATGACAATGATGGCATAGTCTTAAAGGTGGCTTACACCTATAAATTTTTTTATATTAATTCACCTAGAACCAAAAAATTATAATAATTAGTAACATTTCCACATAATATTCTAAAAATATATTGGATTCCTGACAAAATGAGCTCCAGTAGAAGCCTCTATGCTCATTTTATCGTATGTTATGCCAGTTTCAAAAATTTGGCTTTGGCGTAACCTTGAAACTTCAAAATCTCATGCTTTCTAGAAAATATTTAGGTGTAAACGGTTAGGGTTCAGTTTATTAATATAATTTATGTGACATTTAAATTTCATCTTAAGCGATTGGGGTTATAAGATATAGATGCTTAGGGTTTACGTAATTGATATTTAATCTGACATTAAAAATTTCAACTCGAGAGCGTCGGGTTAATAGGTGTAAAAGCTTAGGGTTTAGTTTATTGATATAATTTATGTGACATTTAAATTTCACCTCGATCGAGTGGGGTTATTAGGTATACAAATCTAGGGTATATTTAATTAATAATTTATATGGTATTTAAATTGTAACACGAGAACGTGGGTTTATTAGTGTACAAGCTTACGGTTTATTCAATTAATAATTTATCTGACATTAAAAATTTATATTCGAGAGCGTGGGGTTTCTGACATTTAAAAGTTAAATTCGAGAACGTGGGGTTATTAGGTGTAAACGGTTAGGGTTTAGTTTATTGATATAATTTAGGTGATATTATCATTTCACCTCGAGCGAGTGGGGTTATTAGGTGTAAACGGTTAGGGTTCAGTTTATTAATGTAATTTATGTGATATTTAAATTTCATCTTGAGCGATTGGGGTTATTAGATGTAGATGTTTAGGGTTTACTTAATTGATATTTAATCTGACATTAAAAATTTCAACTCGAGAGCGTCGGGTTAATAGGTGTAAAAGCTTAGGCTTTAGTTTATTGATATAATTTATGTGACATTTAAATTTCACCTCGATCGAGTTGGGTTATTAGGTATACAAATCTAGGGTATATTTAATTAATAATTTATATGGTATTTAAATTGTAACCCGAGAACGTCGGTTTATTAGTGTACAAGCTTGCGGTTTATTCAATTAATAATTTATCTGACATTAAAAAGTTAAATTCGAGAATGTAGGGTTATTAGGTGTAAACGGTTAGGGTTTAGTTATTTGATATAATTTAGGTGATATTTTCATTTCACCTCGAATGAGTGGGGTTATTATAATAGCTTTTAGGTTGAACATACCATATCATCAATAAACGTGACTATTCTTCTTATTCACAAAATATTAATTTATGCAGTTTTTTTCACACCACAATGACATTAATTTCAAAAAACTTAAGGTTAATCCCATCAAAATTGATCAATCCGTTTGACTTGTAGGTTATGCCAAACCTCAAAATTGCATGTTTTCCAGAAAACAGCTTTACAGTTGCATGAACCGTACATCAAAATGATCTCTTTTCTTCTTAAAAACTTCTTTTTCTAAAATATAAAAAATATGTTAATTATGTTAGCACTTTTTAAATTATTGACTAAATAACATACCTTAAGTTCCCTGTTGAGGAGTCGAATGTTCGAGCCAGGAAAACCTCAATCACTCCTATTTATTTTTTTAAATATTTTTGAATTATCTGTTGCTACAACAACATTACAAAAAATTCTCTGCCTCTCTTGAACTGTTGGTGTAGACACTGGACCTGCAACTAAAAGAAAATATTATTTTTTACAAAGTATTATATTTTTTCCTACAAGAAATAAATCTTATTTTATTAAAAAATGGGTTTTTACTTATCTGACAAAATCCAGCTGCATCCACTTCTCATTCATTGCCAATTCATTCAATGCCTTCACTGAAAATTGCAGTAAATAAACAATTATTATTTCACCTTACTATACTGGAGCTATCCGCAACAATCCAGCATCACTAAGCAGAATGATTAGAGAGATTTGGGCCACTTGGTATCACAAGGCTTCCACTGATGAATATCCGCAATACCAGTTCGGTTCAATTCGTAGAAACTCTTGGTGTAAATGCCTGCCTGCTGAAGCGCTGATCAGTTTACACAAATTCCACCATAAAAACATACTTCTACAAGCAGTTGCCGATAGCAGCAGTCCAGTTTTTATAAAAATGACATCTATTTCTCTCTTGAAACGTTGTCTTGATGGGCAGGCACAGAGCTCAAACGAGTCTTTTTAACATTTTATGGAAAATCTGTCCAAAACCAAATTTTTTTTGCCTTGACTCGTTGAAGATAGGAGGAAATGTTCTTGAGTCAGTCTCCTTGCTCTTCTTGCTTCCAGAGAATTGTCAAGCATCTTCCGAACAGCATACACTTTTATCATCACTAGTTTGCACCCAACGAATGCAAGAGTGTCCAGGCATGATTCCGAACACATTCATAATCTTCTACAAACTGATTGTACCATCATAATATATTGTAACAGGAAATATTAAACCAATTTTTAAAATATTTAGTCAACTAAAAGAAGTTTTTGGAAGAAGTTTCCACACAAAGTTATTAAAACTTTTATAGTTATTTTGATGAGAACTATTTTTTATAAATAAATATAAAATGCATTCCTAGTCACATAGATAGAATATATAAAAGTTAAATGACAGAGAAATGTAACTTTTAATTATTTGATGAAAAATTTAAAAATCTGCTATTTTACACTGTTTTTTCTATAACTTTAACCCATTAAGTCCGAGAAATGCCCAATTCTCAAATTAAGTTTGAGACTTACTTTCAACAATAAAAAATTGGAATAAAAATTCTAGACATACCTATTCTACTATTTTTGGGTATGTTCTTTCGATTAGTACAGTCAGAATTGCATTTTCATGACTCCAAAAAACAATATGGCGCATTCTAAATAAAAAATGCACCAAATTTCTTGTGTTTCGTTTTTTTATGAATTTTTTTCGCGTGAATAAAGACGCGGGATCGAAGCCAAACTGCAACCAAAAGTAGACATAATATGTGTCCTTCAAATAGAATTTTTTTTGTTTTACTACGAATCAACCTAACCTCTTCAAAACTTCAATATATAGAAAAAACATACGTTGTTTGATCAATTATGTACATTATTGATGAAATTCATATTTGTAGTGGTATATCGTCTCGAAAATGTAGGTACAGCGTTTTTCAGGCTCGCTGATGATGAATTTGAGGTTAGATTTTTAAAATTCAAAATCGCGGATCCAAGATGGCATACCGAAATTAATAAAATGCTTCAAAATCACGAAAATACATACATGCAGGGGTTTTTGGGATCGTTCATCATGAAGTCGAGGTTACATTTTCAAAATTCAAGATGGCGGATCCAATATGGCATACCAAAATTCATAAAATGCTTCAAATCCTGAGAAAATGTGTATACGGGGATTTTACGGAAGAAAATTGGTTGTTTCCATTCATTAACCGTTTCATGTGAACGTGTCCAATTCAAACCTCGTAGAAACTTTATATGTTTATATATTTTCTAATTATTCAGTTCTTCATGCGATAAACTTCGTTATTATTTTCTCTTTTTGACTTGATAATAATTTAAAATTTAGTTATCCGGCACTTATAATAGCTTCATCACGCGTCACTAGTCTAATTACACTTTCGAATACTAATATTTATTGTAACTCACCCGCAGACTCTAGATAGGCTGCAGAGCGCAGCACTACGCAAGCAGTACCTAATCCGGCTGCTACGTGGCGAAGTGCTTGCGTCGCCTCTCCCACAAGCGAACCCCATCACTGAGGGTATATAAGCTACCACCTCCCTGACGGCCTACTTACATCATATTTTCTGAATAATTATTGAACTTGAAATTCAGGCATACTATTGTTTATCCTACACAACAATAAATACTTCTTGGATAGTCGAATATTTTTTCTTACCCGAAAAGAATAATTGATTTTCGACTCGCTTTTTTTCTGCTCGTACTTATTATTACTTGAAACATGGCACCAAAACGTAAAAGAAAGTCAACAACTAATCGTCTAGATTATGAGTTTGATACATCGGATGATAATTATGATCAAATATTACTTCTACGAAATTCAAATGATTCTGGAGGCTCAGATGAAGAATCCGATATTGATCACGATGGTGATAATGAAATAGATGAAATTCTATCTGAGTATTCATATATAATACAAATGTATCTAGGTCATACGATGATAATCAAACAAAGTTAGAGAAAGATCATGAGCACGTTTGGGTTGATAGTAAGAACTAGTATAACAATGAACTAATGAATGGATGTTTTCTCAGTCAAAATCAAAAAAGATCTATACGTAATTCTTCACATATTCAACTCTTTGAACACTTCTCTTCAATCGAAATGAAAAATTATATCGTGGAAGCCACCAAAGAGAATGGTTATACTCTAGATCTATATGATTTGAACACACATATAGGAATTATCATTTTATCAAGTCTCAATAAACGTAAATCTCAAAGAGATTATTGGTCGCTTGACCCTCTTTTATGTTGCGAAATAGTTCAATCTGCCATGCGACGTGATACTTTTCTTGAAATAAAATTGAACATAAAATATTCAAAAACTTGCGATGAAAAAAAAAGATGATAGAGCTTGGCGAGTTCGGGTGTTGCTGGAGAAGTTCCGTAAGAATATTAAAAAATTTGGCTTTTTTGAATTTGCGTTATCGGTCGACGAAATGATAGCTAAGTCTTATGCCAGAACCAGTTTGAAGCAATTTATCCGCGGAAAACCGATACGATTCGGTTTGAAATTTTGGGGGACTTTGTTTAGCAGACGGATATTCATTTGGTCTTGAGCTGTACTGTGGAAAGGGATTATAAGTTGATAAACTAAACAAATACGCCCTCGGTATAAAAGTTGTCATGCATCTATTGCATAAATTTTTCAAGGATACTCCTCAAATATATCGAAATATCATTTATATCTTGACATTTATTTTACTAGCGTTGATCTCATGTTACACCTGAAAAAATTGGGACTAAAATTCACAGGAATCATTCGAGATAACGGAGTATCAGCTAAAAACATAATTGATAAAAAAGCTCCCAGATGCACATTTGTTTCAAAACATAACGAAAATAGTGGAATCAATTATATTAGTGTGATAGATTCTAAGCAGGTCTCTCTAGCTTCATCAGCTAGAGGAGTGACTCCAATGTTATCTTCTAAAAGATATAGTGCAAAAGATCATTCTAGAATACCTATTCCATTCCCTAACGCTTTTCATGTTTATAATCGCCTCATGGGTAGAGTAGATTTCCACGACAGTCACTGCGACAACGTGCAGACATGTGTACGTGGAAAAAAGTAGACTCATGTAGTTTTTATACGTCTAATTCAAGATGCAATCACAAACACACTTGTAATTCATAATTAATCAAATGTTGAATCAAAAAAGATTGGTACGAAAGATATTGCTATGAGTATTGCTAGACATTATTTGGATATTGCACAGATGAGATATAATAATAAGCATGAGTTTTGTCACAAGGGAATGTATTATTCACACACGCATATACTGCTGCACTTGTGATTTGTATTATTGTAAAACTTGTAAAGACAAATTTCATGGAAATGTTTTAAAAAACGTGAAAAAATTAAGAAAAAATAAATAAAAAACATAAAAAAAATTTTAAAAATGGAAAAATTAAAAACAAAATATAAAGAAGACTCTTACCGTCCACCTCCACATTGATTGAGTTGGAAACGGTTCACATGAAATGGCTAACGGATGGAAACAACCAATTTTCTTTCGTAAAACCCCCGTATTCACATTTGCTCAGGATTTTGAAGTATTTTATGAATTTCGGTATTCCATATTGGATCCACCATCTTGAATTTAAAAAATCTAAGCTCAAATTCGTGATGAACGATCCTAAAAACCCCTGTATACACATTTTCTCGTTATTTTGAAGCATTTTATGAATTTATGTATGCCATATTGGATCCGCCATCTTGAATTAAAAAAATCTAAGCTGAAATTCGTAATTAACGACCCTAAAAACCCCTGTATACACATTTTCTTGTGATTTCGAAGCATTTTATGAATTTCGGTATGCCATATTGGATCCGCCTTCTTGAATTTTAAAAATCTAACCTCAAATTTATGATTAGCGACCCTGAAAAACCCTGTACCTACATTTTCGGGACGATTATACCACTAGAAATATGAATTTCATCAATAATGTTCATAATTGATCAAATAACGTATATTTTTTCTATATATTGAAGTTTTGAAGAGGTTAGGTTAATTCTTAGCAAAACAAACAAATTTCTAGATGAAGTGCACATATTGTGTGCACTTTTGGTTGCAGTTGGGCTTCGATCCTGCGACTTTATTGATGCGAAAAAAATTCACAAAAAAACTTAACACAAGAAATTTGGTGCATTTTTTATTTAGAATGCGCCATATTACTTTTTGGAGTCAGGAAAATGCAATTATGACTGCACCAATCGAAAGAGCACACCCAAAAATATTAGAATAGGTATGTTTAACTTTTATTCCAATTTTTTATTGTAAAAAATAAGTCTCAAACTTCAATTGAGAATTAATCATTTCCCGGACTTAATTGGTTAAGACGAAATTAAATTTCGACAAACGGGGAATGGGACGTTATTCTACGAGAAATTCGCTATCTTAATAGATAATTAAAAAAATCGATTTTTTGAAAATGCATAGGAAGAGACAAGCGCGCCGCTCTGCCTTAACCATGTAAACTGTAAGAGGAACGAAAAGCTCGCGGGTATAATTATCGCCGCATTGCTATGACTCGGTATTCATTAATTCATTAACTCTCCCGAGTTCTCCTAAGCAACGCGAGCTATCTTCCTCTCCTGAGAGCTTTCTTGCCTACTTTATTCATTCCTTTGAATATATTCAACTATTTTTCTAAAAATTGCGTGACTTCCGTTTTCATTCATAGATCTTGAAGCTTGTTTAGCGATCGTAGTATTACGTTTCGATACTAAATCCAAGCCTAAAACATTCATTTAGGTCCGACAATCTGTGGCGACGGTACAGTCCAGTATGCGTCTGCTTAGTCTACCTGTGAGTCAGATTCAAGTCACGTCCTAAACCCTACAATTCATGGGGACCGCTCTGGCCATTGCATGATTTTTCGGTCTACCTTTGATTCAAATATACCATTAACATAATAGTACTTTTCGTACCATGATCGTGAACATTTACACCCACGTGTGACTGCTGATTCCAAAAGCCGCCGAGATTATCCCGAGGGATCTGGGAGCACATAAGTGTGAAAAGCTTAATGCTCGAGGTGCGAACATTATTTTTCGATACTACGGGCGTATAGTGGCATTTATTAAAATTGGTACAAGGCATAAAAACCGACTTAACGCCCAGTGTATAAAAAAAATGAATTCACGAAAAAGCAGTCCATTATGTAATTGCATAGTCTACTTTTGAGATTCATCAATACCTTTCCTTGGAGGTTATGCAGCCCAGAACGTACCTTTGATTACCACATTTAACTAATTGAAGTAAAATTTTCTTTTGACTTATTACTGTAAAAGAAATATATTAAATAAAAAAAATACCAATTATAAAAGTTTTTCCCCCTAAATTAGCTGAATTATAATGTTACATTTTTCTAATGTTGGTGACCGAAGTTCCAATTTTAAACATTAAGTATATGTGCTGTGCATACTTATAAAATATAATTTTATTTTTTTCCAATTGCACACAATAATACTTAATATTAAGTGTCAGGATACTTCGTTTGCCTCGCGCGCATGCAGAATAACCACTAGCTAACACGTACCGACATATGTTGATACTTAATACGTGGAATTTATTTTGAAAAATTCCTCCTCTCTACCGGTATAGTAATTTTAAAAATCCAAGATTCACGCCTCAATCTAGAATCCGATCAATTGAACCCAGGATTCTCTCCCCAAACGAATCACCTATTACTGCGCGCACGCAAAAGAGAGAAACTCGTGTTGCGAACAGATAAACAATTTTTTTACGAACAGTTACTTGACCGTCAATTCACTCTAAATCGAAGAAGTGGTCCCAAAACTAAATAACAGTTACGAAAATGTACTCGTTTCGCTTAGATTATAAATGAATGATAAAAAATCAGGTGTTCAGATCATAAATAAAGTATTGAATAAATGAATATTCGTGAAACATGTAACATCCTACATTTTTGGTACAGAAAATTGAAGACCAAATAATATGCACAGATATGTGGGCTTAAACATAAATGTATAGCTTGTAATAGATCATAAGCAAATAACTTTCATAAAAACTAAATTTAATTGATCGGTCGTTTAAAACTTAATTTAAATGTATTATTCTAGTTTTTCCCTTTCGAATCTGAATATTTTATTAAAATTAATGTTTTTTCAGGTCACTCGTAAATAATTTTAAAATTTATTTATTGTAAAAAATTTCAATGTCGGCATGCGACATCCGTTTATAAGCATCATTTTTGTAATACATTGGTATTTAAAATAAATCACTTCTAATCTATCCAAATTAATTATTGTTTCAGGTAAAATGTCAAACAGATACAAGAAATTTTGAAAGATACCCACCGGATAGAGAAATTCCACCAGATGAATGTTCCGGCTGGGATATTAATTTTTGAGTTAATGTTTCAAGGAAAACTATTCAACAGCTATACCTATGTATAGTATACCTTCTTTTATATGAAGCTAATTAAATATTATATATACCTGCATCTTCCTATAATATATAGCAGAAAGTAAAAAAGTTATTTTAGGAATTCAATTTTTCTCCAAGCCTCATCTTTGTTCCTCTTACTGTCACCCTCACATCCCTCATAAAACCTCTAAATCCCTCTGGAATAACCATTAATGATAAACTTTATAGTATTAATCCAGAACAAATTATCACTCTCAATATTGAATACTACAAAAACTATATTAAATTTGAAGATACATTAAATATATATTTTCCTTACGTGTACTTAACTATTCCAGTATCTATTATCCTAATTTCTAATCCTAATCACTAATTCTAATTACTTCAGAACTATCTCCCTAAAGAAATCTGTCTTCGTAATTAAAAATATTATAAATAAAATCTCATTTGAATAATAGCTAGGTAAAGACCACACTTCATGCAGTATCAACATGTTTCTTTTACATGTATTTATTAAAAAGTAATAGATTCTAACAAAATACTATAAAGGCTATAGCCGTATAAGCGGGTGAAAAGTGCCCTCTCACGGATTTCGCAGAAATTTGGCGACCTTAAATGGTTTTGAAAAATATGAAAATTCTAAAAATTTCAACTCCCTGACCTCAAAATTAATCTCATAAATAGCATTTTACGTTTTTTAGACTTTTTGAGATATCTTTGCAGCATTTTCATCACTCGGAACGTTATTTTTTTGAACGAAAGGTCTTTTTAAAACGTATACAAGAAACCTAACATTAATTATTTTGGTACAAAATTGGAAAAATTATTCGAGTTTAAAAATTTCAAATCAATTTTTTTTGGACTCCCTAGAGACACCAGAGTAAAAAAATTTTCTTTTACACCCTTTTTGAAACTCTTTCGAAGCATGCTATAGGTATTTATCAAATTTACCCGTAAAACGTGTGCAAAAAAATATTGAAAATTTAAAACCGTCTTAAAATCTTGAGTTTCTTTATTTATGAAATCTAAAAAAATTTTTTTCGATTTTGTCAATTATTTTAGGAGCATGAATTTTTTCTGATTTTTTAATTTACTTCTTACCTTAATTTTCTTTACTCGTTTCAGCTAGCGCAAGCGGTTGGCTTTTCCCTTTCTCTCTACCACCTTTCCGATTTAGCCCTACTGTCGCCGATACCAAATTTCGATCTCATACGGAGATTATGAATCAGTCCAGTATGAGAGATTAAACAATAATCTTGCTGGATTTACGTGTGAAAAACAGAATAGACAAAGTGAGCCTGCATAATTATAATTCTGTGTAACATTTTAAAACGAATACGTCAAAATTTTTTAAAACAATTAATATTAAATTTTAATGGGGGCGCTGTTAGCAGTGCACACGTGACGACGTAAATTTGATAGTGTCTGAGTTAACTGGGAAAAGTGAGTGGAAAGAGATACCGGAAAAAAATAAGAGCGTGAGGCAACGAAGGAGGAAAAAAAGAGTAAAAAAATGAGTGGAAAAACCAAGGGAAGAGGGGAGAAGGGACGGGAGTGGAGGTGTGTGAAAGAAACACGCGGCGAGAAAAGACAGAGAGAGAGAGAGGGAGAATCGGGCATAGAGTATGCGGGGGGCAGAGAAGGCGCACGAAACAGGGAAAGTGAGCATAGCAAGTAAAGGAAGGTGTAACAGTGTATGCGAGAGCCATTCAACACAGGGAGAATACGGAGAGTTGAGCAGAACGTGGAAGGAAGAGTTAGAACGAGAAAGACAAGAAGAGAGAAAAAGGATAGAGGGGAAAAGGAAAAATAGGGATGGCCTGAACGAAAGAATAGCAAGATTCCTTGTACCAAATAAAAAAGACAGGAGAGAAAAAGAAAAAGAGGGAGAAGAGCAAGAAGCAGAAAAGGAAGAAACAGCAGCAAAAGAAGAAGGGTTAGAAGGTGAAGAGATGGAGAATTCTGGGATAGAGTAGAAGAGAGATCAGAGGAAATGGAAAGAAGAAGGGATACGTTGATGGTCGCGAGAATGGACGCGTTGGAGGAAACAATTAGGAAAACACTCGAGGGTTGGAATAAATAAATGGAGGGAGAAATAAAAGCAGAATTAGAGAAGATGGAAAAGGCGATAGAAAAGAAGCTTGAAAGGAAAGTCTATGAAGTGGTAAGAGAGAGGATGATTGAAAGGGCACCGGACGGGATGGAAGATAAGTGGCATGGAAAAAGAGAGGAGCAGGAGAGGGCGTGGAAGGAGGAACAGGAAAAACGAAAGGAGCAAGAGGCGAAAATAAGAAAAAACCTGGAAGAGATGGACAAGGTGAGGAGAAGGAAGAACGTAATAATAATGGGAGTGGAAGGGATGAGAATCGAAAAGAGGTATGTACAGAACTGGATAACGGAAAAACTAGATATAGTAGTAGAGGTGAGAGACACTTGGAAGATTGGAGGGAGGGGAGAAAAAATAGGGGTGGAGTGCGAAACGTGGGAGGGAAAAATGAGTATGATACATAGTAAAGCGAAGTTAAAAGGGATTAGAGCTTACATAGATAACGACCTTACAAGTGGGGAAAGGAGAATGAAACAGGAAATGAGAAGGATAGGCAGAGAGGAGAGAGATAAGGGGAAACAGTTGAGATGTAGCTATAATAGTGTGGATAAACGGTAAAGCATGGAAACGGGATGAAGAGGGAGAAAAATTTTTTCCAGAAAGAGAGGAAAGGATGGAGAGGTAGAGGCGAAGAGTGAGGAGGAAGGGAGGGAGGTAAGAATACTAGCGTGGAATGTAGCAGGCTTAAAAAATACAGGGGAGGAAGAATGGGAAATGATAAGAGATCACGACATTATCGCGATAACAGAGACGTGGTTGGAGGATAAGGGGGAAGGGCAAATGAGAAAAAACTTTAAAGAATTTTGCCGAATTGTGGAAGAGGCATGAAGAAGAAAGAAGAAAGGAAGAGCAATGGGAGGATGAATATTAGGAATTAAAAAGAACGTGGGAACATGGGAGAGAGAAGAGGAAGATGAAGAAATAAGAAAAAACGAAGAAGTATAGGGGAAGAAAAATGGATATTGGAAGTAGTATACATGAGAGAAAAAGAAGGGAGGTGTTTGAGCCACGAGTCTTGGCGAGCTCTCGCGATTGAGGGGGACACGTGCGTGCGCGAAACGTAACGTGATAGCCCGGACCTCGTGTTCGTAAAGGAGAGGGTGAAGGGCAAATTAAAACGTTCCTTCTTGTGTTGTATTGAGACACTGAATTTATTCGTGTGCATACACGTATGGTCGTGTCGCGGTATAATTCGCTTGTTTAAATAGAAAAGCAGGGCGTTTAATTGCGTCGGTTCCGTGTCAGGTTTAGTGTGTGTGACTCACGTGTGTTTGAAGAGGCTCGTGCTCTCGCGAAGGTGCCACGCAGTAGGCCGTCGGAAACGGAGTGGGCGAGCGCGTGCAAGCGCGAGAATTTATGCGCGTTGGCACGTTCGAGAGAGCTCGAGCACGAGAGTGAGAGTGGGGACGGTGAGCGCCTCGGCACCGATAAGCGCGCTATCTGCGCTATCGGCCCGAAAATCCCGCCCGCCTCGTTGAGAATGATCAACGAAGATAGCTGAAAGAATTGTTAATTAAAATGTCTGTTAGATGTAAATATGAGAAGAAAGAATGTTACCGATATACCGTTGAAGGTGTCCCAGTCCTCTTGCTTGCCACCAAAACGAGGCAATTTGGGCTTGGGTAAAGAGCTGGAAGTAGTGGACATCCTTGTGGGTGGCACGAAGCGGGATGTGGCGTTTGGGTTGGCTAAGACTTGCAGGTCCTCTATCTCAGTTGAGATATGTGAGACGACTTGAGTCCTTGCAGTGATGTAATGGCTCTCGCACTCTACAAAGAGATCCTGCGTAAAGTACTCCGTGTCCTTGAGGTCGGCCGACTGGGCATAGAGCCGATGGTGTCGTTGGACGTAGGCGTCCCAGTAGGTTTCCAGGAGCAGAAGGCGGTTGTTGAGAATGTCTAGGGTGAGAGTGTCTCTTCCCAACTTCTCTGTGTTCCTCCAGAAGTTCCGGATCAATTGGCCTGCTGAGAGCTGTTTGATGAGGAGGTCGTTAGCCATGGTAGCCGTGTAGAACCTGTGAATTTGAAGGAAAGAGCGAGCAAAATAGGCAAGATGAAGCACAGCTGTCGTGGTTGACGTGTGCTTGAGCAACTGAACCAAGAAATGCTATCCTCTACGCACTCAAGCAGAAAAATACAAAGAGTGTACTGTACGCACTATGTGAAACCACTCCGAAGCGGATAAAAAAATGTCAAAATTGTGCAAATCTAAAAGGCTAGTAGGCAGAGGCGAAGCGAGCTGTAAACTTGAGTGTTTACTAGCGCAGCATGCGTCACGTACACCAGTAATGCACAAGTGCAAGTGCGAATTCAGGAACACATGTGTGTGTTTTCTAACCTGAAACTGGTGCCGTAACTAGTACGAAGTGCGAGGAGTGCAAAGGCAACGCAAGCAGGCAAGCTAATGTTAACAATACTTATGCCTAGTTCGCAGCGGCGATGAACTTGCAGTGTCCCACTTCCGATGTGCATTTGGAGGTTATGCTACCACGTGGCGATCGTTCACTGCACTTGTCGAAGCTCGCTGAGTCGGCGGCCGATGAGAGGGCACCTGCACTTGACTGGACGCTGTGTTCGGCGTGTCTCGGAAGTGATGTCGGGGTCCTTCTCGGCGTATCAACGTATCTTGGCGAAGCCTCGGCATCCGAAATCAGCGAAGCGAGATGCACTTCTTGCACACCGCACCGAGAGAGCCCGTCGCGCGCGGTGAAGATGGCGCCGAGCGGGTTGCTCGGTGTGAAAGTCGGCGCAAGTCGCAGTGAGAGCGACTGACCGCGCGACGCTGCCAAATGGCGCGTGAGTCGGCAACAGCGCGCGACCTTCAAATTTAGGGGGTCGAACGCCTCGTGGGTCAGGAATTCGACCGCGACCTTCACATGCGGGTAACGGTCAGGGTCTTCAATGACCTTGAATCGTAGCAAGTGCGATGTGATTCCCGACCGACTTTTCGCCTTCCAAAGGCCGGTGCTAGACACACACGCACACACGTTTTTTGCGAGCTCACACGTGGATGGGCTCGTGCGAGACGAAATGGAGCGTGATAGGATGCACCGATTTTGAACGCGCACTGCAAGTGTTTTAAGCACTTCATCCGATCCGAACACGAGGGAATCCGGCTCGAAGGACCAAAATGTTTGAGCCACGAGTCTTGGCGAGCTCTCGCGATTGAGGGCCCAGACGTGCGTGCGCGAAACGTAACGTAATAGCCCGGACCTCGTGTTCGTAAAGGAGAAGGTGAAGGGCAAATTAAAACGTTCCTTCTTGTGTTGTATTGAGACACTGAATTTATTCACTGTTAGTGTGCATACACGTGTGGTCGTGTCGCGGTATAATTCGCTTCTTTAAATAGAAAAGCAGGGCGTTTAATTGCGTCGGTTCCGTGTCAGGTTTAGTGTGTGTGACTCACGTGTGTTTGAAGAGGCTCGTGCTCTCGCGAAGGTGCCACGCAGTAGGCCGTCGGAAACGGAGTGGGCGAGCGCGTGCAAGCGCGAGAATTTATGCGCGTTGGCACGTTCGAGAGAGCTCGAGCACGAGAGTGAGAGTGGGGACGGTGAGCGCCTCGGCACCGATAAGCGCGCTATCTGCGCTATCGGCCCGAACA
>UELV01146124.1:0-10690 GCA_900490015.1 Megastigmus stigmatizans | reverse complement strand
GGGTAAAGAAGTGCGAATTCAAGGACATAATTTGGACAAAAATCTTGGAGAATTGAAATCATTGAATTTAATTCTACCTCTAGTTATAAAAGATCATAAAATCAATTTTGAATCATTGAAAACCCTGACTTTATCTCCATTGCCTCCAGTGAATATGCCATCACCACTAACTTTTGGACTCGAGTTTCATATATCCATAACAATTGTCTTGCTTTTATCAGTAACCATAATATCTGGGTTAACATGCTTGTTACACAAACAGAAAAAGAAAACAGAACGACCTAGTGAAACAATCAATGCCGAGGACGTAATCGAACTTAAGCCGAGAGGAGTTATGTGACTCAGCCTCCAAGCATCTTTAGCCATCGGCAGCTCGACCACCTTATCACCTCAACGGAAATGCTATAGACTAAACACCGTGCAGCTGCATCCGTGGCCTAGACTACAAAGAAGATGACCAAGACAATAACAGAAAGACAATAGAATATCAATGCTATAAATATTACCCTCGTACCGGCGACGGGTCACTCTCTGTCGGGCATCCAAGCTGTAAAGACGTGTCTGAATAAAAAAGAATTTGAATCTACTTACCTTAATTATTTGTTTGAGTTTTGTGAGTGTGTTCCATCACCCGCGATCGGCCTCTCTCACGACCACCAACATAACTCGGGCGCAATATTGACTGCAGCGCAATCAACAGTGCTTGCGACTACCAACTCGCCACGCTGATCACCGCGTCTGCCGCCCTCGCTAAGTCGCTCAGCACTCACACCACCCGCTAATTTTTTATTGGAGCCAGAATTTTTTCCTGTATTCAATTTATAAGAACACTCCAAATTCCAAAATTTTTTAAAATCATTATTTAAATTAGAATTTTCTTCGCGCAGCAATATCTGTGATATTTGCAATCCCTCCAGCAGGTCTGCTTGCTTATCTAATTTACTCCCCATGCTTAGCAGGCCATCATTTATGTCATCCATTACTCGACATGACGCTGGTAACAAATCGAGTGATTTTTTGACATAATCAAGCCCGTCTACCACGGAGGCGTTTAAAGTAGACATTGCTGCGTCGAAGTTATAATTATTATTACTAAAAATAGCTCCATTACTTTGTACAATACTATCAGCCACCGTGGAACATTTTTCAAACAGGTTTTTCAGATTATCTTTTAAAATTCCATTCTTATGCAGAAGCAAAAGCCGATCATTGTGTAAACCCTCCAGCTGGGCCGACTGTTTAACAATGATGGTCTCAAGTGAAGAAACCTTCGAATTAAGCTGTTCAAACAACTCGTCTTTTGCTGGAATGACGGTTGATGAAGCTTTCAAAGTCTCAAGTTTATTCACTATATGAGACTGAAAATCGGCTAAAGTTCTGCTGAATAATTCAAATTGTGTATTAATTAAATCCACGAAGGCCAGTGAAGCAGTATTATTTGACGCGGTGCTGATCGACGATTCGTTTAATATAATACTCGATTTAGGCGTAGCCAGTTAATGTGGAACGGAATGTCGCGGAATGCTGGTGTCCTGCTGCAGCGGCGCTCGGTTAAAGGACGCCTCTCTGAGTGCAACCCTCTGAGCCTTTCTCTCTCTCTCTCTCTCTCTCTTGATTACAGTCAATAAAAGTATTTGAGTTTCTACTCTTGTTGCCGGTACAGTTTTGACACACAGAGATTTTACTGCGCGTCTGTTTCGAAATTTTGCTTATCATACAAGACGTATGTCCGAGGCAACTGCACTTTGCACATTTTGTTAGTGCTTTCTCTGAGCGAGGCTTTAATTTACAGAAGGTGCAAGTTAGCGGCAAGTTTTTGTAATCCATTTTGCTACCCTCTGATGGACAAAACTATTTCTACGGGCCGCGAGGCAACTATCTAAGCGCTAATCTATGCCCAAGCAGACGACCACGGAAAACTAGATAACTGTTGTACCTGCAATTACGCTATCGTTGATGTTTCGCGCTGAGCTGGCCGAGCATGCGTAGAATGGAAAACCGCAACAGCAACAATGGAAACAGCTAACCTCCAAAATTTTCCCTCGACAATGGAAGACAATATATTATGCAAACAATCGCAATTCACTCCATCTCACAGCAGGGTAGCGATGGCTTGCATTAAGGCGCGCGCAAGCAGCTGCAACAAAAACGCCCGAAGGCACATAGACAGCAGAAAAATAGTGCCAAAGCGGGAGCCGAAGCTCAAGCGTACTACCAGGATACTTACGAGAGAGGGAGAGAGAAGCGCGGAGAGGATGCGAGAGATGACTTGTTGAGAGTCGAAGCCGGCGAATTGGGGAATTCTGGAGAGGCGAATCTCGCAGGTACAGGATCCCTCTCTGCCCCTGAAACGTGACCGTTCGAGAGTGATCGGGCGAAGCTCGACCGCCGCAACACGAGCGTCTAGGTCGCTTAGGGCTCTGAGCGAGTCCGTGTGTGACGAACATCCGAACGTCCGACCGGAGAGTGCGGATGTTTGATATGATGATCCTGCCGTCGAGACCAGTTGCCCAGGTAGAGAACCAATCAGGTGCATTCGCGGACATCGTGTCGGATGCTGAGAGCGATAAGGATGGACTCAACGAAGAGCCTGGTGCGCTGGAGTAGGAGCGAAGTCGCTTTACGACTTGCTCCTCGGATGGCGAGATGGGCAAGACTTGGCGCTTCGCTGAGGCGACAGAGCTGGGAATGGGCGAGTACTGGTCGACGGGCGGAGGCTACAGCGATAGAGGTGTCGGGGTGCAGCGACGCACTTCGCGAGAAGAGACAAACCATGCAGGCAGATAACGCAGGGCACCGCCGGCCCAGCCTTACGAGACACCTCTTTTGAGCAGACGGAGCATGTGTGCCTAGTCATGAACACCTGCGCAGCAATGCTCCAGGCGCCATCTATCGGGTTACGTCGAAAGCTGAGTCATGGAGGTCAGTTGGTCAAGCAAATTTCCTGGAAGCTTCGCCGAAAAGTCGTGAGAGGTGTCAAGTGACAAGTGCTGCGAAAGTTGAAAAGAGGACGACGACAGATGTACCAACTGTCCCGATGAAATTTTCGCACTCGTGTGTTCGAAAAGCGATGAAAATTCGCTCGCTAAAATTTCGCGGTCAAGCGGAGAGCGTAACCTAAAAAATTATGCAAAAATATTGCGAAGAAAAACTTACTCGAGTTGTATCGTTAGAGGTAGGTATGCACTAAATGTGGGAGCTAGTGCAACGTACTCCACGCGCGGGTCAACTCCCATAGCCGTGTGGTACTAGAACTGCAGATAACTTTTCCTGGATGATGGTATAAGTTTGAAATAGACTCTTAACTCGAGATTTAATATACAACAATAATTTGAATATTTATTCAATAATAATAACAATTAGACTATGTACAAGGATTGAGTTCGGTGCTCGGGCCGAGCCCCTCAAGTACGGCTTCACAATATTCAATCGTTGGTACGCTATAACAGAAAAGGTACGGAGAACCGTATGTCACGCATTTCGTATTCGAACGCAACTTAATAATAATATTATACTATTAATTGTAGTAAATGATACTTAATATTTATATTATACGAATAATTATAGTAAATGAAACTTAATATTTATATTACACTAAAAGTAAGTATACTAAACTAAACATCGTACAAGTACAAGTGTGCGACCGGAATCACCCTAGCTGGCTGTCGTTGGCAAAAACGCCTTTTCTTGGGTGACTTGGGTGTATGCGATTACACACAGGAGGGAGACTGTAGATCAACTCCTTGCAGTCTCTTTAAAAGGATTGCGAAACCACCAAGCCTTTTTTACAAAAGGGTGAGAATGGCGGAACTACCTATCTCACATGGGAGATCAAGCGAGCTCGATTGTAAAAAGCCTTATAAGTCGGCGTACTGTCAGAGCTAGCTTACTCGATCACTGACTAATCGGATTTTCGCGGGTCTATATATAATACTTTTACCTAAAAAATACTTTTCTGCTAGCGGTTGCGCCTGTGCCGCCTAGCGGTCGGATGGGCGTACTAATGCGCGCGGTGTATTCGGCATACACACTTGCGACATTTCGGCACACGTTGTTGTTAATGTCTAATTAAAACGGTTAAATTACAAACCAAGATCTCAGAATAATTAATACTCTGCTTGAAAACTCATTCAAAGTTAAAAACGTGCAAAAACCACTCACGTTTTTTTACACCTCTGCTCTCTTCACTCATTATTTATTAATAAAAACTAAAACTATTTAATTAACTAATTTAGCAGGTCACTACATGTATAAGCTTCGGTAGATAGAGATGTACTGATCAAGGGGCGCGGCAGCGCCCCCGATGGAAAGTATGAGAACCGCAGGGCAGATACAAGCCTTCCTTTAATACTTTGAAAATGCTTTTTAACCTCAAAAAATTTTGACCATTTCTATTAATTAATGCTTTACATTGGTTTTATAAAGTTTTGCGGAGCTTAATTAATAGATTTTAAAGTTCGACCTTAACTGAAAAAAAACCTTGATCCCCAAAGATTATTTTGTTCTTAAGTTATCGCCAATCCAAATTTTTGGGCGACTATTTCCTTTTGTTAAATTTTCGGCTGATGCTATGTATAGATATACAAATACGTTCAAAAAGAGGATCCGACGCTCAAAGAGGATCCGATGCTCAAACTGGATACGACGCTACATGTAGATATACAAATAAGTACAAATTTCTCCCGATACAAGTATATGTATGTCAGATATTTACAAGTAGAAACTAATAATACAATATAGGTAACATAGAGAATAGTATATATAGATATATAAATTAAGTATTGGAAGATGCCGAAATCAATTTAATTAATAAGTGTATACATATATTTTCTACTTATTTCCAATTGGCAAATGTGTATATTAATATCATATTATACTCTGTTTAGGTGTGTATAGGGTCACCGATAATAATGTCTAGATGTGAAATTCGGTCGTACTCGATGTCTAGGTGTACAGGGTCGCCGATGATAGTGTCCAAGTAGAGAGCTTAAATTTATATTATAGTGTATAGGGCTAGGTGCATGGGGATGACGATAATTATGTCTCGGTGTGACGTACTCGTCATCTAGATATATAAGGTCACTGATGATGGGGTCTAATTAGTGCGCTCCGTAGCTTTTCGTGTCTGGGTGTGGGATTTAGATCCACTCGATGTGTAGGTGTACAGGGTCGCCGATGATGGAGTCTAACTAGTGCGCTCCGTAGCTTTTCGTCTCTAGGTGTAGGATTCGGTAGTACTCGATGTGTAGGTGTACAGGATCGCCGATGATGGTATCAAAGTAGTGAGCTTAAATTTATATCATAGTCTATAGGTCTAGGTGCATGGGGACGATGATAATTATGTCTCGGTGTGATGCACTCGACGTCTAGATGTATAAGGTCACTGATGATGGGGTCTAATTAGTGCGCTCCGTAGCTTTTCGTGTCTAGGTGTGGGATTCGGACCCACTCGATGTGTAAGTGTACAGGGTCGCCGATGATGGAGTCTGACTAGTGTGCTCCGTAGCTTTTCGTGTCTAGGTGTAGGATTCGGTAATACTCGATGTATAGGTGTACAGGAAGCCCTATAATGGTGTTCTCGTATACATGTACCACTCTATATATATATTATATATATTGTGGAAGGTGCGAATTTTGTAAATAATAAAGCTTTTACTTATAATAACTTTAAGTTTTTAAGGAAAATGTGCTGCAGTTCAATAATTTTTTGTATTACGATGAATTAAATTCGCGCACTATGCGAGGTGAAGAGGTAGCAGCACAACGTAGTAGGGGCAGCTATACGGGAGTTGTCCCTCGCAAGCCACGGTACCGCGCGCGTGCCACCTCCTCAGCGCGCATAGTCGCCTGATAGGCGGGCTGAAGTTAGTCGACATTAGACATCGCACGGGTGTGCCTACCATCACTATAGTGTAACCCACCTGATCCTCATGTTTCGTGGATCCTTCCCATCTCGCGACGGTAGGAATATTTATTAAGATTTTTAATAATTATAACGGAAAAATATGGAAAGTATGAAAATTAAGAATATTTTCTGATTAATTTTAAGGTGGATTTATATACATGTTTAAGAAAATTTGTGTCTTCGATTCTATTTAATGTGTTGTTGTGATAAAAATATTCATCATTTCGTAAATCTCCCTCTTACATTTGCCACGTTCATTATCGATGCTTTCGCCATTGTCAAAGTCTATTCGGTGTTCAGTTTGATATACGTGTAGTGCTAACGCTGAACTTTCTCAGACATTTTTCACATTCCGTTTATGCTCGTCTCTACGTTTTCTCAATGTGCGCTTACTCGTGCCTAAATAAATACATTCGCAGTCACTACTACTAATATTATATGCGATATTGCTGATGTCTAATGGGTCTAAAAAACCTTTACCGAATTTAATTATACTATTGATTTTTTATGGATGGCAAGACTATAATACATTTAAAATATTTAAGGTTGATTTTATTAGATATGTCAATATTTTATTCGCATTGAAAGTTATCCTCTTTTTAATATACTTATTAATAAAAGTTATTGGATAGTTGTTGGTTAAAAGAAACTTTTTTACAATGTCTCGCGCTGCAGGTCACTTGATAGATGGCAGTGGCTTGTCCTTGATGGGCGGTAGATGGCCCTCATGGTTGAGAGTTGAAACAGAGATCGAGCCGTCGAGAGACTCTGGACTGGTTGTCAGCCTTGTTGCCAGTGTAGAATGATCAGAAGTGGATGCAGCACCGTCCTCGCTGTCGCTGTTAAGTGAAGCCTTGAAGATGGCTTCCTGAAGATTTTTCCTGGTGCCGTGTTAGACGACGCTGCGCAGTCCTTGATAGGCGTCGATGGAACACCTTTCAGACTCGTGAGTAGATTGCTCACTCTCACAAGCCTTGCGAATGAACTCGATCGTGGCTTGCATGGTGGCATGGAAACTGTACAGTGTACGCACACAGTATCAGTTTATCCAGTTAGGATCCACCTAAGAGCTGTTTCTTGAGCGATTGACTGATCGCTGGCTCCTCTCCTCAGCCGTGGTAGCGACAGCGAAGGGTAAACATCATCTCTTAAGATTCAATTGATGCTGCATGGCTCGTAGAACGCTGGGTCTGCAATTTGGAGGCCCTGCAGATAAGGCCAGCTTCACTGGTTGCATCTTCCTCTTGGGAGGATTGTTGCCAGGTTGCCCAGGATCAGTACTGAAAAACTCAGATTGAAATCAACGTGGTAGTTGGAGCATAAATTAACCTCAGTTGTAAATTTTGAGGTTATGGAAGCTCCTCCTCCCACACCAGTGATGGAAATTGAAGATTTCCTTCTGTTTAAAGAGAGAGCCTTCGCAACTCTGTCAAAAAAGATCTTTCGGAAGAAGAATCGATTAACGCTCTGACTGGTATGGAGACTCTCTCGGAGGATTCGAGCACGCGCGTGTGTGCATGCGTGTGCGCGCGCGTGTCTGTGTGCGTGAGAATAAATAATTAAGCAAATAACATTTCAATATACTGCAATGATGCATATGCATACATTGCAATTAGAGTTATAATAAATAATAATTAAATGGAGGAAATATTTGAATTAGAATATCCGAATTCAAATAAGTCGAGTATGCTTTAAGTATGCACTGCGAAAGCGAATACTCGCACAAAGAGCCTACCGGCAATCTACAGCGAAGAAGTTCGGAACACAAGAGAGACCGATAACTATATAGGTATACCGGTATACGACTGTCCCCACGCGCCACGCCAGCATACAGTGCCGATAAAGATCCACATGAAAGGGATAGGCCGATAACCATATATAGCTATACCAAGCGCGCTCTCTCTATCCTCACGCCTAAAGCGAAGCGTATGTACATAGGCTATTTATAGATATATCACGGTCGCTCGTTCTTAGGCTACAGTAGTACAGCAACATGAGCACAGTAGCACCCACCACCGAGAGCGCGTTATAGATATACTCGTAGTCAGCAACCGAACAGGCAGAGTGTAACTCACACTGAATCTCTCCATCAATCGTGCGCACACGTTTGATGGAAATAGGAAGCAAACCGTTCTCGTCTTTACCGCTCTCTAATTAATCTAATCTTAACCTTTCATAAGCACACCTTATATCAATTAGATAAATTAGAACATAGACATATTGTACTTAATTCGTGCGCGCACGTCTTATAAATAATATTCTATCCTGAACTGATACCTGGTGAACAAAAATAGCAATTCGTGCGCACACATTTTGCATGTACTTTTTAGCCTAATATATGTATGGCTAAGGACGAGTCGTGTGCACACGGCTCGTATTTAACATATCTCCGTTATAATCGTTTGATATTAAATTTTTATAGTAACATTAAATTACCAGAAAACGACCGAATAATTGCGTTAAGCGAATAAGGGCCGATTCGTGCGCACACGTTTCTCCCTTATTTAGTAATATAATTTTAGCGTACGATGATATTTAAATTGCGTAGTGTTAAAAAATTAAGATCTTGTTCTCCGATAATATTAAATAGTTTTTTTCTATTCATTGTTACAGGAGCGAACATCACCATTAAAGGCTTGATTGAATTGTTATATTTTTATTTTTTATTAAATGTTAAGTTATTTTGAAAAAATACTACGTTGATAAAATTTTAATTGACTGAGTTAACCCAGTTACTCTCCTGTCATTTTCTAACCTCTATCTATTACCCTGGCTCCCTGAGCATCCCGATAGAGTCCGAAAAAATAAAACAACCCCGATGGAGGGTTGTTACAATACAAATAAACAATATTCTATTATATTAAAATGTTATCTGGCGTCGTTCATCGACGTGAGGCATATATATATATATATATATATTGTAACGAGGCAATTTATTTACGTGGGAGCGGCCCAGTAATTTCCCTGCGTATACAAGCAGAAGGCAAATGACAAAGAAGGCCGTCAGCTCGCCGTCAAAGTTCTTGCAGCTGACTTTAATTATATTTTTAATGTTTATCTGCATAGGCAGATTTTAAGTGAGGGCGCCAGGCACTGTTTTAATGAAATTAAGAGCTACGTTAATTTAGCGTTCACACTCAGTGTCACTCGATTAATAGATTTTACTTTAATATTTCTAGAGATTATCTAGGCTCGACTAGCCAGAGCCAGAGTCGTGAGGTCGGACGGCTTCAGAGACGATCGATTTTTGGACTGAGTTCCGGGTTACGGACAGCACTTTCACACATTGAAATAGATATATATTCTGAATAAATAAAAATAGAAAAGTAATAAATATGCTTAGACCTTCTTTTGAATTCAGAGTTTAACAATTTTTGTCCTTTAATAGGGAATTAATTGTTATACAAAATAAAGTAACAAAATGTGCGCCGAGCGCAATATAAAGAGGCTTGTCGAAGGCACGCTACAAAATTAAGTAGCTCGACAGTTTAATCTTTTTAATGCAAACAATTTATATCATATTTAAGTACTTGCCTAGAAGAGGCACGTAAATCGCTCTATCAGTAATCGAGTTACTTGGCTCACCAAATGCAACATTGCTCCACCTCCCTCGAGCGATCAATTCGGACGCGAGCAAACGGAGTTTTCTTTGAACGGAGACAATAACAACACACGGGACGCAAGGCATTCTAGCGCTGGTCTACGAACCTCAACGTAGGCAGAAAATTAATTAGTAAATGGACTTGAAATAAAATGTAATTGCACGCGTTAGGCAATTCCTACCGTGTTGTAGCTCCTGTTCGTATCACCGAGATTTGAAACAGGCACCGGACCTGGAAAAGCGAGGCAATGCAATTATCAATTTGAATCAATAATTCAAATTAAATGATTCCAAAAAATATATATAATGCGAACGAGCGCTGCCAGTACAAAGGCACGGGCGCTTATACACTTCGCGAATCGAACTTTTACGCGAACTAACGAGGCAACTACGCGGCGCGGAAGTCTGGATGAAGAGTTGTTCCCTGATGAGCAGCCAGTAGACAAGTCCTCAAGGCAAGCGTCGGCGAGTCCTACGAGGCTCGCGGCATCCAACGTGCTCTCGTCTCGTCGCCCTCTGATTGATGTGCCGTAGGTCGGCACCAGATCGGAATGTTGTTGTTCTTTCTATTGTTCTCTCTTGCTCCAATGTCGTCTTCCCTTTTCCTGTAAGCACAGGCACTAAAAGTATCTCTTACTGGAATTTTCCATAGTTTTGGAATTTCGAAATATTCCGATGTGATACTAGGGCTTATAATGTGCTTTACAGGCAATATTTGATGGACTTTTCCGGCCGATCTATGAATTGCAATTCATAGGCAAGAAGAGCGAGGCATTGAAGAGCCTATAATACTTTCTTGCATAAATGGCCGGAAAAGTCACTCGGAGCCTTTGAGGCATTAAAAATCGAGTGTATTTTAAATTATAAATATTGGAGAATTGAATTGACGTAGAGGCAAAAAAAAAAAAATAATACAGGTAAAAGAACCATGAAAAAAGAATTGAAATGCTTAACTCAAGCATTTTATTCGATGTTCCGATATGCTTGATCGTAGGCATCTTGGGGCTGCGGCGTATTTGTTGGATGCAGCGAGTTCTTCTCTCGGTAGATCTTGACGCTGAAAGAAGAGGTCGGTGCTCGACGACGCGTAGTTGCGGATGTGTAAAAATTAAAAATAAAAAATAAATAATTGTTTCGTAAAATTAACGGCCTGAGACGAAAGGTGGAGGGACATCCCTTCTGGC
>UELV01145985.1:0-24034 GCA_900490015.1 Megastigmus stigmatizans | reverse complement strand
ACACACACACACACACACACACACTATCAATCGTCGCTATTAAAGTCGCGATACTCATTGTACTTTACCTACGCATACCACACTCGCACACACACAGAGACACAGGGATGAAATTCGCACCGGCACGATTAAGGGTGGCGTTAGTCAGCCGATTGGCCGACGGGGGTTGGCCGCGTGGGCAGAGAGAAAGAGAGAGAGAGAGCGCGAGTCGACGCGCAAAGCGAGTGCGCGGGCTTATATAAACGCAATCGCGGCTTCCGAGGCGCACTCATCTTGTCCCCGCTGCCGCCGACGTTACTATCCCGCAGCTACTCCGCTCTGCTCCGCTCTCGCACTCTTGCACTCATCGTCCTCGGCGTTTTACCCATTGCGCGCCTGCAGACATTCCCTATAAACTCACGCACACGCACATTCATCACACAAGTATATACATATATATTATACGTGTGGCTGACCGAAGGATCGTAATTTGTAGGCACAGGACTGTGCGAGGAAGGAAAGGAAGAGAGACACGCACGAGACTAGAGACACTGCTAAACGCAGGTACGTGCACGCAGAGTTACTTTGACTGTTTTTATTTTACTTTTTTCCGTGTAGCTGGTCGCGTGAGTCGGTGTTCAGGAGTGCAGTTATATATATATATATATAAGTGCGAGCTTTCGAGTGCTGGCGTCAATGCTGATCGCGGAGGGAAAGTGTGCGTGAAATTTGGTCTAAATCTGGATCGGTAGAGGATGTTTGTTTGTTAGTTCGAGTTGTTTTAAGGGATTGAAAGATTTTGGGATAAAGTGCATGGATTATTCGAATGGACAAGCTTTACTGGACAGTTGTTCTAAATTTCACGGGATTGAAATAAAAAGCAGTATTTTTTAGAGGGAACGTACGAAATCTATGTTATTATTTAGATACATCAAAACAATATTTAATATAAATAAATTGGCTCCTTACGTGAAAGAAGAGTTGATCAAAAATTGTATTGAAAATTATTGTCTTGCTGCACTCGTCTGTTTCACAGGTATCAAGCAATCGAGGAAACGATAAACTCAGTCTTTTTTTAATATAGGTATTTTCGATCAAGTGTAAAGGGAGTTGAAATTTGTAATTAAATGTCGTCTCATACTCTAAATAATAGTGAAAGTTTCGTACATTCCACCTGCAATATATTATTATGGACAGGTACGGGCATCCTCCTTTATCCCAAAGATGAAAACTCTTAGGAATTTTCATAACTGGTTTGTCGTTTAATATTCGCTGTTTATATATACTTTTCACGCGCCGAACAATTAGGGCTAACATGGAAATTTACATAAAACATATGTAATATAGTAGTATAGAATTCGAACGACTTGAGAAAACTCGCAGGTAAAACTCCCGCTGAAACTTAATAAAGTTAGAGCTAACGAATTCTCGCACACAAACTTTGTTTTAAATGTAAGCTATGAATGCCTGTAATATTGTGTATGCGCTTTTTAAGCGAAACTTTAAGTAGAAACAAGTCAAACTTTGGGAATTGATTTTTTCAAACATTTGCTCTATTGTCATAAACTTACGTTAAGTTGGGAATAATAATCGCACAACTCATATTTTGAAATTTTACGTACAACAAGATGCTCTTATACACATAAGAATTGAAAATTAAAAACAATTAAAAAATTATATTACGTTCTAAATAGTTTGACGACGAATAGAACGTTCCTTTAGTTACATCGTTATCGAAGAAGTAAAATTTCTCGATTGCTCGGAATAAAGCAGACCCACGAAAACTTTGTAACGGGATGAGAAAACGTTAATCGGAAAAAATTACATCGAACGATTTCGAAGGGTGCAATTCGTACCGACTGCAAGTGCCGAGGATAGAGAAGTAGAACATAAGCGGGAAAATAATCGAGCTTGATGCGCAATAATCGGATAAAAAGTAACATTGCAACTATATATTGTGGACGAGCGTTTTAAAAGAGGAGAGAGTCACTAGGTAAATCGGCCGTGGAATTTACTGCGGAGACGAGGTCGAGCGGGAATTAACGCCATGATAATACTTAAAGATAGATTTTCCTGCCGCACCAGTATTTTTCCGTATCCAATCTTTCGAAAAGAAGGACTCGACTAACTTTACCTCGAAACCTGAATTTTTAATGCGATATATTTTCGTCCTTGCCAAAGCTAATCCAGCGTAATGATACTGTCTTGTTAAAACAATAGATACCTTACAAAAGAAAGTCCTGGTTTTGTAACTATTGCTACATTACGATGGATTCAATTACATTTACGTGCTTTTATCAATAATTAAATATTTGTGTCCCCTTTTTTTGAGCCTTCCGAGTTGAAAGGTGGATTCAAAGCTTCTACCTTGAATGGATTGAGTTATGCAGATACCGCGGTTATAAGTTCTTCGTAATGACGAATGATCTATATGCTTTCTCCGCAGAATTATTTATAAGCTGATAAAAGGTTTACATTATAGCAATACAAATATTCTTTTAGTCGCTTCTAACGCTATTATTCTCATAAATAATTCTTTATTTTTTCTGAATGTTTTATCTACAAATGTATATTACTAAGTGCTTTAGTATTCGAATAGTATATTATATTTCACTATCACTCTTGTTCTTAAATTAAAATACACTACCTACAAATGATACGAAAATTCGAAAATAGGGTAACTCGAAGATGAAACATAAAGAATATAAAATAATTTCTAAGCATCGCGCAAGGTGACAAGATTATTTTCTGTCCAAAAATCACTTAAAGAAAGTAGCAACTCAATCTTCAAATTAATTTTCATTTATACACACACACACACACACACAGTGAAACTTATTTGACAAACTTATACATATATATTTACGAAATGATTATCATTTCAATTTCAAATAGTAAACTGTACAAAAGAACTATGCAAGTATAATATCGCAAGATCCGGCATCAAAATTCAAATCCGCTTAAAAGTTTCGCCGTATACGCAACGTTTTCGCATATATATATACACGTCAAACATCAAAAGCTTCCTTCGCGCGAAATTCTTTGTGTTTTGAATTCGAAAGATCTCTCCGTGGACAAACAATCACAGTCAATTTTATACGTGTGCTCAGCCTTTCAACTCGCCACTTATCGAATCAAACAATTTCACTCCCCATTCACGAAACTCAACACACACACGCGCGCGTAACTTCCACCGCACATAGAGAGTCTATACTGCGAGCTATACGAATTCGCGGACATCAAAAAACGACTGTTCGGTAAGATTCTCCCCTATATATATAAGAAAGGAAAAAAAGAGCAGCAGCAGCAGCAGCGGAGTGCCGACGTCTTGCGCCTCGTCACTCCGCGGCTGCTGCTGCTGCTCTTTTTTTCCTTTCTTCTTCGCTTCCTTCCCCCAAGTTATAACGTCCGGCGGGTAATACAATCATAACTCACTCGTATAAACTCGAGGAGGGGAGAAATTGCCTCGTGACAGAGATATAAGTCGAGGGCGATGTGCCTTATACGTATACCTTCTTTTCTCTCTCTCTCCCTTGGCGGTGGATTTTCTCGTCTCCCATCCCCTCATGTTCCCGTGGGCGAACGTTTGCCGATCACTCGAGCCAGTCGAGCCGAGGAAAGAGGCGCTAAGCAGGAAGACACTCGAGAAAATTTGTCCAGTCTTAGCCTGCCTAAGTATACTATATATTTTTGGAAGAATAATTGATTCGGAAATTTTTTGCATTGCTCGTAGCAATTTATTCTTAGATATTTATTCAAAAGTTGCTTTATTTATCAGCTGATGGAAGATTATCCTTAATCAACGATTACACTTTTTTACACAATCTTTGAATTTCACTCGAATAGTACAATTTTAAACTTTCGATTGAAAAACACAACATATTGCAATAAGTATTTAGTAGACAATATAGACATTACGGCTCTCTTCTCGAAATCGATATACATTCGTATGAAGCCTTTATAACCTGAACCGCAGTTCGGCCTTATCCCCCCGCCACGACAAACTTAAAACCCCCAACTAATACTCGGGATTCGGGCGCACGTCTTTACAGCGATGAAAACGCTCGCCCGTATATCCCCTTACCGAAAATATAAAGGAAGTCCTGAAATTGAGTCACGCGCGTCCCGTCTCCGTATTTTATATATACACCCGGCGCAGTCGAAAACTTTCATCGTCGCGCCACTTTTAATGCACAATATCTTAACGGCAAATCTCGCTTTATTCACTCTCATATACCTATATGGGAAGAGTATGGCGCAACCACGGGGGAAATGTACAATCCATAAAAATAAAGCGCGATTTCGGGCCGGAACGTATAATCTCCGGCGGAGGCGCGCGAACGACCGCGAAAAGCTCCATTATATTTCGGACAACGCCACGCGCGGGGCTATAATATATAAGAGAAGCCCGCGGCGCGTGAAACGATCAACTGGTGGCACCGACAGCGCGCGATATAAATTTTTTCTCCCCGTACCTCATCACGATACACTTTTATGTATCCTATTATATGTATATCTACACTATGCCTGGTTTATATCGCCGGTTTTTGTTTTGGCCACCTCGTTTTCTCCCAGTATACAGCCGCTAAATTGACTCGGCTACTGGTTTATATATCGTGTACACCTGGAACTTCTCTCAGCGAGGGAAGTTTGGCGGAAGATGAAACACTCGAGAATTGTTGCACGAGGTGATGGTGACTGTCTGCATTTTTGTCCGAGCTGATGTCGTGCTTTGCGCGAGTGATATATATATATATATATATATATTGTCCTGGTATTGTCCGAGTACTCGAAACTGTGCGGCATTACTTTACAAGATATTTTTTCACGAAGCGCGTGATTGTTGTTGTGGATGTTTTTAAATTTTTGCGTTATAGGCAAAGAAACTTTACGAGTAGTCCGCTGTTAAATCTTTAATACTCGCGAGTTTAAAAGACAGGAACACGTGTTTTGGACATAATAAATGTATAATTATTCGCGAGTTAAAGGCAGGAACACCATGTGGTTGGGGCATATAAATAAAATGTAAAACACGGGGGGCTATTAAGCGTCAGAACTGAAAAATATATACATTGAATTCGAGATGGTGAAAAATGAGGGGGAAAAAAGTAAAAAGACTCAATCGGAATTGACGTCACGGTAATGAGATACATGAAAAAGCGGATAGGATCTGATATATGCCAATCACACCGGCGAGGAATTTCATCGAACTCTTTTCAACTGCTTCTTCCGCGCGTCATTTAAAAAGGCTTAAATTGTTTTTAATTAAAACTTTTATTACCGTACTGAATGATAGAGTACGTGTTCGATTCTTCTATCACTCGGATTTAAGAAGCTTTTCTTCAATCTTGACGTGCTTCGATTTATATAGAACTTATACAAATAACAGATATTTCAATAAATTTTCAAACGGAATCGTTACGCGGATATTCGAACGTCAACTTGTGATAATTATTTCTGACGATAATTATTGATGAAATTATATATTGTTTTAATAATAAATTAATTATCAACGAGAATATATTATAAAACTCGAATAATAACTGTTCAACCTTGTGCATTACCAATTAATATTTATAATAAAGATATTGCACGAAAACACACGCAATTATACAAAACGCTTTACGAAGATGAATTTTTACTTTTGTTTTTGTAGCTAATTATCAAGTCAAAAATGTGAGCAATAATACGAGCAAACTTTTTCTACGCATACCTCCTTCACTTGCTATAGGTTCAGTGCAAAAACTCGAGAATAATATTTGATTCACCTGAATATTCAGTCCCGGTCTGCCTAAAAACTCACCTATACCACTTGATAACGCAACAACGCAATCAACTCTAGCCGCGTCGTCCTAGAGTCAACTTGCACGCTTTCGCCGTCTCGAGGTGTGTCCGCCGTCGCTAAATGAAAAAGCTCGATATGCAGCTCTCGACTCATCGGAATAAAACAATTCCGCGGTACGGATAATTAAAGCGGAATGTACGCTGTATCCGTCATACGCTATATCGAATTGCGCGATATGTATACAAGATGTCGGACACTGCCTCCGCGGGGCATTTATATAATACGTCCGCTCGACCTATCGCAACGAATTTAAAGTAACCGCCCCGAGACACTGACGCGGCTTCGATTACGTTTATTCCGATTCGCGAACCTTTTTTCTTTCTCAAACTTGAAATACATGCATATATCGAGGTAATGGACGAGATAACAGCGGTGCGCCTCGATAGCGACTATATAAAATTGGCATCGCCATGAAATAGAAGAATCCGAGACAAGCTTGTATACATATTTCACTGTGGGCAAGTATGTTTCACGTTCGTTAATTTTCCGCTGCTCACTTTGTAACAACTGCACAGGATGAAATATTTGCGTGTATACACCATTCGCTTAAGTACCGCGGCAAGTTTTACCTAGACGCGAGTTCAAGTGGATTAAAATATCTACACACCTCTCTCTCTCTCACTTCTCGCGTGACCTTCACCCTCACGGGATGTTTAACCTGCAGACGCTTAAAAACGTTTCCAGATGCAACTTCGTAGCACTTGTGCGCGAGTTAACTTTGAATATAATCTGCTGCAGCGGAATCCGCGCGCGCGTGCACTTGAAATTATATATGCACGTGCATCCATAACGCGAGGCGTTCGCTCGTCTATAAACGAAGCATGGACACAATGGAACGAGTGGATAAGATTGTTCGCTAACGTTCGCTCCATTGCCGCGCACGAGTAAAACTTATAACTTATAGGTTAGGTACGCGTGTAAAAATACGCCGCAGCTTTTGTTTTGTTTTTTTTTACGATCGACTATTGCCAGGAATGTGCGCGGGACATAGCTGAAAACGGACTCGGAAAATAAAAGAAACGGCGTTCGTCGTGATTAGCCATTGTTGCCGCGGGATGAAAAGGAAACCCACGCGACATACGATAGCTTCGTCTACTACTCTTTGTAATTTATACGATGCTATGTATGTGTGTGTATTAGCGAAGAATCTTTGAGTAATGCAAGAAACGCGAGAGTCG
Organism: Megastigmus stigmatizans; assembly: GCA_900490015.1. NCBI lineage: Eukaryota > Metazoa > Arthropoda > Insecta > Hymenoptera > Megastigmidae > Megastigmus > Megastigmus stigmatizans. The sequence continues at coordinate 17,032 of UELV01145985.1, read as the reverse complement.
CAGGCGAGTAAGTCAGCTGCAGAGTCGTACTATTTAGCGGCTATGCATAGAATTAACGTAATGTAACCTTATCAACTGTTTATTGTTCGCGGCGCAGTGCTTCTCGCGACTATAGATGCTTAGCTTATTATACATTCGGTGCCCGTGAATGTGCGCGATATTCAATAAACTTTGTAATCACGTATAACCTATAATAAGGGAGCGAGAAGTACATATTTTATTCATGTTTTCGTATAAACAATGGGATCGGCTTGCGTATACATCCCCCGTTTCTTCGACCCACACTAAAATATAACCAATATTGCTTATAGCTATTTCTGCATTTTTTTTTTCGTAAATTTTATCACGTAATAAATACGCATCCATTTATACAATCGTCATGCCTCGGAAAATATTTATCAGTTATAGCCTCGCGAATTAAATTTCGTCTCGAGCGCCCCATAATCAAATAGCCAAGCCTGCAGCACATACTACTCGGCTCTCAGCACACGGATAATAAATATTTACCCGAGTGCCGGATACTTCATCGCAATTCATCGCGTCTCTCTATCCCCCATAAAAGAATCAATTGCATCTATATTATTCGCGGTATATTGATGTGCCAGTATAGCGAAGGAGAGGCTAATCAGCGATCGGGGAGTTGCGGCTGCGGCGCGCGAAATCAAACCTCCAACTCTCTCTCTCTCTCTCCCCGTGTCGGCAGGAGATTGGACAATTAACCGAGCTCTGTATATGTATGTGTGTGTATATATAGGAAGTGTAGAACACAACGTGCGTCGCGGACACTCTTGTCGATGCAGATCATGCACACAGCCACGAGCGAGAGAGAAGAGCCAACAAGCCACGAGCTAAACGTTGCGTATCGCCGGGCTTTGCACGCGCCCCCACGTTTCAGATGGAAGATATTTGTGCGCGTTCGTGTGTGTGTGTGTGTGTGTGTGTGTGTTAGTGTGCAGCCAAGAGAACGGGAGGTATACATATATGGTGAATGAAATATCGATCAGACAGGTCGATCGATTCCGTTTCCGCGCTCGACGAGAGACGTGCGTCGCCACCGGAACGCATTGGCTTCTGTTGCTGCAGGCGAATCTCGCAATCGACGTGTGCATGCCGTCGGAACTGCGAAACCAGAACACGCGTATAGTTCTGTGTGTGTGTTTGTGTATATATAACCGTTGTAATTTGGAATTGTGTAAAGTTTTCACGAGGAGCATTCGAGGAGGTTCGCCGCAAATGATTGAACTGTGGCTGGAATTGATTTTGCCAAATGCACGAATATTATATTTTAACATATGATATTTTTTTTTGTTGCGTTTGATAAGAGGGCGATTTTACATACATCACATTCTGGATTATCCGATAATTGAATGTTATATCCCGAATTTCTAGAGTGGATATATATATTTAATTAATTTATAAGCGATCGATGATTTCCACGAGTATTCTGCAAATATAAAGGGAATTCGCGCTTGTATCGTTGGCATAGTGTATCTTGATACGCCGAATCGAAAGTATGCGACTTATTAAATATTATGCCACATTTTTAAACGTTTATCCGTTAATAATCACCTACCAATTTTCGAGATTTTCGTGTAATTCTAAAATTACAAATTATGCGACATTTAAAAAAAAAAGAATGAAAAAAATGCTCAACGACGTATCCTTGAAATTATAGCGTTGACGATAACTCAGAAGTAGGAAAATATAAAATCCAATAATAAAACACATCCATCGGACTCCACTATAACTGCACAGTACTTATTAGACGCAGCAGTCGAGCAGCAACTGATTCTATTTCTGCTGCGGATGCAGACAAATGCCCGCGTCTGCATTGGTCAGTCTTTGTTTTACCCTCCATCTGTACATTCGCGTTGACTTGAAAATAAACTACTCCTATTACCGCGTCGTATATCAAATCAATTAATTATTTCGCAATATCCACATAAGCTATTAAATTCAGGCGGATTTTTCGTTCGCGTTCAATTCGCAACACGTCGAAGCCGAGAAACAATCTTTCAGTATACATATAGACACCGGATTGAATCCACCCCCTAAATTTCCCAACATATACACAGAAGCGAGGAAAATAAAACAAAAAATATCCCGCGAGCACACAGTCGTCTCGGATGGGTCTAACGAAACGCCCGGCCATTAATTTCATTCGATCTCCGTGTCTATTGGCGCGCGCGCTTTGCTCAAAGCACTCGTGGCGCACATATTCCCTCGCTCCCCTCCCCCAAAAACAGCAGCAACAGTAGCAAAACTCGTCCCTTGTGCATCGTGTGATATCTCGCTTCTACCCAATACTCGTTGATGTAGACACCGTATAGCTAAGCCCAAAAGGTATTTTTCAAGGTATATAGCGAAAAAAAAACGGGAAAGGAAAAAGGAATCCAGCTGCGAAATCGTGAAAAACAAAAGGCTGTCGTCGTGGAACGGCACAATAAACAATCGCCCGTTGAGCTAATCCCAAACGAGTCGGAGAAACAAAAAAAAAACGTCAAATTTCTTCTTCTCTTTCTCTCCCCTATCATTTTTGTTCGTCTATGTTTGCCTCGAATTCTGCGCTCCCCGAAAATTGCAGGTGTGTCTTGTATCGAGCGATGCTGTGTGTGCGTGTCTGATGTGAGAGTTGCGGCAGTAAATATGAGAGAGGTGAGATTGCGCCGAGAGCTTAAGGGTCATATTGGGGGCCGAAGGCCGTGATAACGCGCCACGACTACGATCTCTTGTCTTAAGCCTACAAATTCAACCTCTCCTGACGTTCTCTCGCGTTGAGGCTTTCTCTCTCTCTCTCCCCCCTATTTTCTTTCCCTGGCTGTGCCGAATGCGGGACTCGATCCTTCGTTTGCTTTATTTCGCTCGTGCATGGTGGACCGACGATCGCTGTATTATCACGCTTTATGACGCGAGGAGATGCATTCGGCCAAATTAGAATGCGAGACAATTTCATTTCTATGGCTATGTTTTCGGTATTTTTCGGTTTACTTAACTAAACGAATTCCATGGATTACCGCGCTGTTCGGTCTCGAACTATTTAGAAATCAGTCGAGTAAAGAAAATTAGCGAGATCGCGTAGGTAAACATAACGAGATTGCAATTTATTTTATTGACCTGTTGCTAGATTAAATGGTCCACAATCCATGTTTACCCATGCGATTCGGCCTGAATATTTTTGGTCGTTTGATAATGAAGTGGCAATAAAAGGCTTATAATAAAATAAAATCTCGCTACTGCAGCCAGTCGGTTATTACATAAACGGGTATTATATATACCCTTGTTTATTCGCTACGATAAACTTTTATTCATTTCCGATCTGTCGGGACAAACCAGACGAGCGCGCGTACCCGGACGATTTTCGCTTCAACGCAGCGAGTCGTGTTATATAGGTTAACAAAGAAGATACCCTGTGAAACGTGCATCTCTCTCTCTCTCTCTAGCATACTCATATCAACGTTCACCTGGCTTGGCATATACATATTATATTACATAAACCGACTATACATGTCCACTTTGCCATAAGCGAGGAAATTAATGAATTTTCAACTGCTGCCGGACTTATCTCTTTATCCAGCCTGACAATTTAATAATGGAATGCAGATAAATACGAGTAAGCGCGCGCCGCAACAATTTCCGCGAATCCCTGCATTTCTGTAACTTTCACGTGCAGCGACGGACGCGCGCGAGCTTCTGCATTTCGCTTTGACGCGTTAAAACCGAAAATGCGGTCTCTCATGTATTTTACGCGTGAAAGGCTTCAAAAAGTGATTTATCCTTTTTGTTTTAGTGGCATATATCGATCTGGCGCTAACTATAAATATCAATTTTTAAAGTTATGCCTTCTTTTCCTAAGAAATTTCTAAAAAAGAAATACTTATTAATATTGATTTATATAAGATGAGCCATTGAGAAATAAAAAGAATGCGTTTGATAAAATATATATATATATCGGTGTTCAATTCTGTTTGCATACAATACAAACGTGTCTGATCCATAGCAGGCTTCTTCTTCTTCGACGTATATAAAAAAATAAAAACTCTATACCCACTCAATCGCACATATACTTATCCCACGTAATTTCAACTTTCGTCCACAAAAAAAAAGTAAAAGAACAACTGCAGCGGTCGCGAAATCCCTTTCGCCGAATAAAACTTCCAAACAAATACCTGAAAAAGCTAATTTACAAAAAAGCATCCAGGTATAGAGCTACGTATCAAAAGAGCACATCCACAGTATCGTGCCACTGCAGCAAAAAAAAAAAAGGAGAAACAGGAAAAAAAGAAACGACGCTCGTACACATTACGTGTAAGTGCATGGCTTCAAAGGGCATAGGGGCTGACCACGGAATGCGAATCTCGCGGCGGCGCCGCAGCATCGCCAGCAATGCCAGCGATGGCCTATAACGCCGCGCTTCTCCACGTCATACATATATATATACATGCGCGCGGAGAGAAAAATGCTCGGTCGCTCGAGGCGCTTTACATGCGTCTATAATCCTCGGCGAAAACGTCACGACAGGCATTTCTACACCGATAGGAGATTGGTCTTTTAGGTCGGTGTTATATATACACGAAACATCGGCGAGCTCATCTGTTTCCAGCTGTTTCGAGGTACATAAGGACGACAACACTTGCGACGGGTCTTTAACTTACGTTTTCCGCGCGGTACGAGGTTATATATAATAATTGAAATTTAAAAGGGTTTCCGGGTGCTACTTGCGAGAAGACGCTTCCCCCTTACTGGCCATATTGAGACTAATTCTCGTGTAATTCCTTTTCATGAATATTTTATGCCGAGCTGCCGTATAATACACACTACACACGTACACGCGTCACACATTTTACGAGGCCGTCCCGGCGCGCCTCTGCCTTTTCGATGCGATATTCTTTTTCATTATCGTGGAGGATGCGCGTGACATGCGCGTGGCCACTAATTTGAATAATAATTTTTATTATAATAATGGGAGGAGCGCTTAAACGGTGCATTAAGCTTTTAACGTTTCGATGCTCTAATGTTTTATAATCGATTTTTGTGCCGGGAGAGAGTGAGAGACGGTTGTATAGTGTGGAAATTCCCTCGGGAGCACCGCGCCCAGATAGAAAATTGTCTTGCATGTATTTAATCGTATACGTTGCAGTAGCTGCAGATATCATCAATTGAACTTGCTGCTTAATAGAACTTTTAATGACTGTTTGGATAACTGACCTTGACGATCTTATACCGAGACAATGTGCATTGTGTGCAATAATTGAAAAGTAATTCATTCAGTCCGAATCTAGAATGCATTGAGTAATCGGTAAATTTATTTCGATCATGAACCAGCAAAATTAATTGTAACAGTTTTAATTAACGGCATATTTATTTTCTAAGAAAAAGATCTAAGTTTCTGTTAAATAAATGTAGTCACACAGTAGTGGAAATAGGTTTTTATTATAACTAAAACTAGAAAAGGTACATCCGACTTCGATGAGCGTTCAACGCCAAGTGAGTGGGGACTCAAGGCATCGCGCACAACTCCCTCTAAGGTCCAACGTCAGAGCATCGGCGTATCGCCTCGCATTACATAGCAGAGAACATATAGCGTTCCTATATTCACGCAGTTACACTTGTCAATTCTATATCTCTAACAGTTTCATCTTTCAACAAAGAGATTCTTGCTCTCAGCTTATTCGGTATAGCGCGTAAAAGAAGGATAATCCAACGAGTGACTATGGAACAAGAACTCATTACCTTACCAGTAAAGGTACATTTTCGTTAGTATATATAGCGCAAGCGAAGAGAAAGAAAAAAGCGTACTGTCATTTTTGACAAAGATATACTCGTATATGTATAAGAAAGGTATAGAATCGGGTATATAAGCTTAACGGGATGTGTGTGTGTGTGTGTGTGTGTGTGTGTGTGTGTGTGTATGTATATAGAAAGGGGGGAAGCAGCCTTTACAGCGACGGAAATCGCAGAAGCGTGCCGAAGCATGAAATTCTATATTAGCGGACTGCAATGTAACGCTCGCGCTTACGGGCAAATTTAACGATCTCGCTCGTTTCGCTCTGTGAGGCATATTTTTCCTCTCGCTCACTCTCCTTCGCGCGAATACAACATCTCCCATGAAGATTCGCATTAATATTCGAGCAAACGAACTGCCGACTGTCTTATGTGCACGCGCTTTTTTTACTTACGGTATATACGAGTTCTGTATTATTGATAATACGATGGTACTTCGTCAATTTGGAACAGGTGTTGTTCGATTCTTTGAGGGACTCGTATAAAGTATATACCGCATTGATGTTGCATATTTTATATGCACCCTCTTGAGTATTCATAAAGTTCCGTACTTGTATACGTGCATATTGCGAGTTTTTCTTTTTTATAATACATATAAATACGTATATGGATACCTGTGAATTTATGACTGTGATATTGTATAAAAATATGCATTTTATTTCGTAAAATATTATCGAAGTGTGTTGTAAAGAATCGACGTTCATCGCAGTCGTTTAAGATAGTAACATAAATTTTACATAATTTTGTGCAATTTTATAGCTCGGAAGCCCTAAATGTATCTATCGTAAAATATTTTATTTATTTCGCGATACTTTTTTTTCACGAAACCAATACAACACACTCTCAAGTCAGAGAATATTTTCCGCCGCAATTAATATCTAAATATAATTTTGTTTTTTGTCGCAAAGGTTCCAATAACCATTGAAACAGCTTGCGATGATGTTCCAAAGCAAATTAAACTTATGCAAACTTACCTATAGGCACTCCCACGAAAGTTTGCAATTTCTATCTAAACACAAGAAAACGAAACTTTTACGTACTAATTGTCAGACGGCAAATTTACAAAAATTCAAACATTCGATGATCGTCGAACAATCGTCAAAAATGCTATATTATACCCATCTCGAGACGCTTCACTCAATGCTCGACACTCGACAATACAAAAGTAGAACAGTGCATAATAAAGCTAATATATAATGTACACATAGTTATATATTGCGAGCTCGACTAGTTCGGTATGAGCTTCACGTGCCGCTTTTCAATTTAGATACAGCGTGATAAACGGGGACCCGACCTCACACGTGAATCGACCAAGGAGATTTAGTCGCTGCAGCCGATGCGGAGGTAGGGATTTCACAGGACGACGCGCATCCCCATATAATTCTAACCTGCGTTAACGTAGACTCTTGTATTATACGCCGGTAAAGAGAGAGAGAGAGAGAGAGAGAGAGCGAGAGATTTTTCTTTGAGAGAGAAAAAAATCAGAAGCGAAAAGTCGCGGCTCTTTTATTTCACGGTCTAGCGCAAAGTGGGCAAAAGTGGAGACGTATATATATAGTCTCTCTCTCTCTCTCTCTCTCTCTCTCTCTCTCTCTCTCTCTCACTCTTTAATTCAGGAAGTTTAAATCACGTTGCGAGCAGAGTGTGCAAGTTACATTATGAGATTGAAAAATTTTAATATCTTAACGACGTTATCCGTATAAAACATTTTTACTGGTAGAATAATTCCATAAAGATGTTATATTATGCAGTCTCCAAATATTCGCTTATTGATACAATTTTTAGAGTGAATTTGATTTATGGGTTTGATAAAAAAGCGTTGACACTTTAAAAAAAAAGATATTTAGCTTATATAAGTTAAAAGATTGAATACATTTGGAAAGAGAAATAGAGATTTCCATCCTTTGCATAATCATATTCTCTGTTATGCATTAATTTCCGTAAAAAACGCAAAAGAACAATTAGTAAAATTTCGTACAAAATGAGTCCGAACTTAATACATTTAATTAAGAAAAATAAAAACACAGATTTACAAAGGAAAATTCTATTCACTCCTTCGAATATTCTTATATAATTTAATTTTATCAAACTGGAGTGATTTTAAATATCTACATTTAAATGAGCTGCATTCTATCGAAATTCTCGCAAAAAAAAAATAAAACATGATTAACAAATTACTTCGCCTCTGTAACAGTGAACCTATATATGCAAAAGCATAATAGAACTTCGAGGAACGCAATAGCAGCATCGCGGAGCGCAATACCAGCATTCCAAGAATGAACTTTAAAAAATCATCCCGCTTGTTTCATTGCATCGGAAAAGATTTCATGCTAAACCTTCCGCGAGCTTGCGAAGAAGTTTCGCTATCTCAAAAGAGCCAACAGAAATATATTAGACTTGTAATGCGCGGCTAGTAATCCAAAGTATTTTTCAATTGCAAACGTTCAAAATTATTTCCCACAGCGCAGATCCTATCGGATATTAATATAATATAGATGTATTATTGTTTACTCCCGAGCGATATAAGCTATAAAAAGCCATGGCTTACTGTGCGATCAAGATAAATTGAATCGTTCTGCGGTGATGGAAATCATTAAAACGCCTCTGGTAATCACGGCATGATGTTTATTGTCGTTCTTCGATTTATATTTATAACTGCGTGATGCACGTTTCTGGTATCGAACGGAGCGAAGAAGAGAGAGAGAGAGAGAGAGAGAGAGAGAGAGAGAGAAAATCCTGAGGTCGTCAATGCTTTAGTGTCAATCAGATCTGAAAGCATTCCTATTCGAGGGGTTAATTAAAGGGTCGCTTTTCTTCCACCAAACGCGCCGCCGCAGCAATCCATATCAATAAAGAGCTTCGGACATACTATATATACTCAGTCGGGAAAATGTCGAGATTTAATTCATAAAAGTTTTAGAAGAGTGACTCGACGTCGTGCACGTGAATGATTGTTCTACATCTTCACGGCGTATTCGTGGAATATAGCTGCTGCCGAGATTGGTAATGCATTCATGTATACGTAAAAGGCGAAACGCTGGAAAATTTTCTAGGTAAAAAATGTGATGAATTAAGTTGGATGTGAAAACGCGTTCGGCAGATGCGCAGACAAATAAGGGAAAATATTCGATATTCTTCGGATTTCGCCGAGCTATTAATCAAAAATATCTAACCCCCCCCCCCCCCCTTTCGTGCACTCGTGTGACTCGCCAATCTTAAAATACACAAATCGAGTCATATGGGCTGATTCGAATGTTATTCTCGCGCTTCCTTTTTTTTTTGTAAACGTTCTACAAAAAATACGTTGAAGATCATCTTTTAGGGATATGCATCGTAGAATCTAACGCGAGATCCTTTTCTTATGTGCCGGAAAATTTATGCAAATATTTAAAGCGTATCTTGTACTCGAAGATTTTATCGAACATTTTCCAAGTATATGAGAGAAAAATTGTGGCGCGGTAATTTAGATTAAAGCGTTTACATTAAAATTCGAAACTTTAGCAAAGGGATTAAAGCGAGAGCGTAGGAAACCAAATAATTCCTGAGTCTACTTTTCCGGCAACACGATAAGAATTTAACTTTTAAAGCTAATGCATCAAATTGAATTTCATAATATTTCGAAATCGGACTTTATAGCGGACAAATCATATAGCGGATTAAAGCACGGCAAATAAATTAAAACGAAACGATAGTGTGTATATAAGCACTCGATATACCCAATTATATATATACTCGCGATCTAAAATTCTTATGAGCCGCGTGCGCATCATCTGCAAAAAGTCTGAAAAATTTAAAAGACCGCTCTCCGGCGATTTTACCTGCCGCCCGCTAACAAGCTGGAAAATATCTCCCAAGGGGATCGCAGGTATATATATAATACGGAAACTGCTGCAGTTCACCTCCTTGCTTTAGCGCAGACCCAAAAGTTCCGAACCTATTTTATTTGCATATTGCAGAACGAGCTGATGCTGATGCTGCTGTACACGACGAAAACAACGAGCAGTGTAATACGGACCTTCCTTTTTATGTTTATACCAAAATACTATTTTATTTTTTATTTTTTGGTCGGGTGCAATAAATCTTTGCACGCGAGCATACAATGTATACCGTATATATTCATTGTTCGCGGACGTATGGATGTATATATTTGGTCGGTATCCCAGGTAGAAACTTGCATTTCTATGAGACTTGTCATTTTTGCATAATATAAACTGCGCATATACGTGGTGTGTGCGTAGCTGCGGTGTATATACCGCGGTGAAAGCTAAGCAAACAATGTGAATGCTTAAAATTTGAAATTTTTTATTGTTCAATTTTTAACTGTCACGCATAATCTTTTGGTAACGTATGGAATTCCTGATTAAAGAGAGGATGGATTTGAAGTTTTTAGATTAGCATGTCATGTGTACATAATTATTCTCTAAACGCTGCACGTATGTAGCTTTTTCAAGCATTACAACGTAAACCTGCATACTTAATTATAACTCTGACCGCGTTGCAGCTTTTTAACCTCCAGGCGTCCGGGAAGGGTCAAATATGGCCACTAATCCAATCAATTATCAAACTTAATAAATACATAGAGAATTAATATTTTATTGATCAAAAATGAACGATTGAATGCTCAAAATATTACTAAATGCCAAAATTCTCAAAAAAAACAAAAATGTATATTCCCAAAACCTTCCCGACCGGGAAGGGTCAGATCTGGCCACCATTTCGGTCGACCCATATGCGGGGCCCATTAAAGATCATTTGTAGGCAAAATGTTCTTCAAAGTTTTATTTTATCTCTTTCTTAAATCCCGGCCGCCTGGAGGTTAACGCGTTAGAAAATTGTTTTAAATTACCTGTTTGTGCATTTGAAATTTTTAAAAATGATCCTTCTTCATTCGTACCCACCTCGTAATTCAATTCAAAGCAAAGCACTCTTTTAAATAAATAAAAAAAGTATAAAAATAAATCCGACATTTATATTTCACAGCATCGGGCGCTGATATATATAAAGTCCCAGGCGCGCTCGCTCGCTTTTACAATAACACGTTAAATACTAATTATGAAATTATGTAAATTCGTCGGGCGTCGAGTCCGACTACGACGGCTGCTTATACATTATTATAATTGTCCCATCAAGCATCCGCGAGCTTAATACCAGCTGAGCATGAATATGTATACATATATAAACTCGCGCGAGCAAATTGGGAAATGCGCTTACACCCAACGTAAATGCATAGGGGCACATGTACAACGCAATGTTCGCGCAAACTCTCCTGCTACGCGTGTACACAGGTGCAGTGCACTGTATATAATATATATATATATATATAGACACAACGAAACTAAGTAGCGTTAAGTATATAGACGGAAGGTCGCACGTGTGTACACATGCTGAAGCGGCACCAAGTTTAATTTGTCACCGGGGGTTTGACACCGCGAGTCGATCGTCGCTAGGAAAAAAAACAACTCTTCTGCTCGCGGACACTTGTTGAAGAGTTCGAGCGTATTATGTATATACCGGAGATGCTGTCGATACAAGACGCTTTTCTGCGAGTCGCGTTTATCGATTGGATTACAGTCCCGCGATATCGAGTGAAATTGATTACGTTTTCAATTAAAGCTTCACGTGTGTACCTGAGAGCTGACTGATCAATTAAGAGCGAGTCGTATGTCGTCTTCTCATGAACGATCTTGTATGTAATTCCACCCGTCTCGGTACTAAAGACTTTTTTCCCCTTGCTTAATTTTGGAGCATCGATCGCGCGATTTAACAACAATAAAGTTTAGATTTCAAATTGCAACGTTTTATGTGCCCGACTGGCAAGTGAATTGCAAATGAATAAAAGAGTCAGCGATACCTAATGCAAATGTTTGCGCTACAGTGATCTAAAGTAAACAAGTGTGTGTACCGCGCGCCAAGCTGCAAACAAATTGAAAATTCGCTGCGATTCGGAGGGGAAACAAAAAAACACAGTTAAAACGCAATCGAATGAACGCGAAAAAAAATGTCGAATATGCTGCTCTCTCGATACGCAATTTCCGAATAGCAATAACGAAAAAAAAGAAAAAGAAAAAGAAAAGTTAAACTTAAACGCATTGTTCGTTATATAAGTATTTCACACATTCGAGAGTGCATTCCATGAACAACTAATGTATAATAGTTCGATTAGATGTAAGCTATAAACCGGTGGTTATAAGCACACGCACTGGACGGCTCTTTTATTTTTTGCCAAAAACTCAATCCGCGCGATATAACGCAAGACTCGATCGGCCTATATACATCGTAGCTATGATGGGTCCCCAGTCCGGAAAATACATCGACGGCACGCCGTCAAAAGCGTCGTAAAATGCTCTGGCACCGATCGAGTTTCACCTCACGCTCTTTGCCCTATACATATGTATACATAGGTCCCTCCTCCGCTGACCCTTTCACATACACGCGCATGTGTGTGTGTGTGTGTACAGGAATTTAATTTTCCCCGGGCAGCGCGAAGCACATCCGGAGAGACCGCGAAACTTAACGAGTGTTGCGAGTATATCTTTTGAAGACGGGAAGATAGAGGTGAGGAGAGCGTTTATTGAATAGGAAGCTCCCGCGACGTGTGTGCATATACTGGGTGACTGATAGAATGGACATCGAGTAGGACATTTTAGAGCGACCCCTTTGTACGAGCGGGTATTCCTTTTTCCCGTTGATACTTTTGTGCTTTGGTTTCAGAGGAGGCGAGATTGGTGTGTTGTGTTAGCGGATAAATGTCGATGAACCTAGGTATCGTATTATTAGGTTATTAATAAAAATAAATCGCTGCATTGTGCAATCCTAACTGTATGTGATATTACATTTTTAAATTCTTCATTTTTATCAACATTCAAATATTTCCACAGAAATATTCTTTTTCTACAAATTTACTCTAGCATATAGGCAGGTTTGTTTCGAAATTTTACTTCTACACCGCGCACACTTTTAAAACGACCCGTAGGACATTGTTCAAATATCGCGATTACTAAAACGTCAGCAAACACATTCTATAACTAAGGTGCGACGTTAAACTTTTAAGCTTCTACACGTAAACAGACGCTTTTCCACGTGAGGAACGTAATGGAAAAAATGTCTCTATTGACGCTTTTTCTTCTTTCATCGTAAAAAACCTCGCTATTCCGTGGACTATGAAAGGAACATTTTACGTCGTGTAATATTTTTACACAACGACGCGATTTATTTCAATTCGCGGCTTTTATTAGATATAAATCACGCTGTGCAGGACGAAGGTAAAGCAATTCCTTTGTTTATATTCTATTTTTAAGGTTTTACTACGTTGTAATTATATTAAAACAAAAAGGTAAGCAGAAGCAGCTTGTTGTCTTATCGTTAGCTGCACCTTCTTTATTCGGCTTTGTTTCACACGGTCGTAACTGTTTTGCAACTTTGTACAAACTTCAAATTCAACGGTTTAACGATTTATTTTACAAATATGCATATAACCTGCGCTTTATTGAGTATAATAACTTTGTTTTATCGGATTTACTTTAAGACTGTCGAGTTTGTTCAACTCAACCTGGCGCTAATCCAATTATGCCAAGAAAATAGTTTAATATTCGATCTACGACAGGCCTTAGCTTGTAGTATAACATACATTAATCGCTATAACAACATTATACATTTTACCCGCAAACACATTGTATATATAGTTATTCGAATTTTCGTCGATACTCGATAAAACTGGTACGGGAAAATAAATTCCTTTATTTAAAATTCTCTTTTATACGTATATAAAACTGTCACAGAGTAATAAAAGTAAAAAATACGGCCGTACAGCCCATAAGTCGGCAGCTTCAATAATAAATCACCGAAAAATCGCCATAAAACATCTTCCGCGTACGTGTCGCATTTTGACAGCCGACCGATGAAATTGTACCCATACATATTTCCCCTTTAATCAATTTTTCGTTATTATTTGATTCCCTTCATTCTTCTCCTTGTCCAATCTTAATTTTTCTTTTCGCCCTCCATCTTTTGCCATATACTACTTAGCAGTCGAGGCTCTTTTTCTCCTTGCCTCCTATATATACGTTTATGGCCATCGATTCGTCGCAACGTCGAACCTCTATAACTGCCCGCATAATGAATAATATAAACCAAAGGCAAACCTAATTGTAGTACGAGAGAAGGAAGGAAAAGTATGCGTATGTACACACACACAAAGGCACACGTGACTGGAATTAATTGTACGTAGTATATACTCTGGCAGGTTATCTTTTGCCTGTGCGAGATTCTTAGTTTCAGCGTTAGATGTTGTACGAGAAGTGCGGAGAAATGTATTTGAACAATTTTAGATATTTTGCGGGTGGAGAATGAACTGGTGGGCTTCAAAGTGGCAAATTTGGTATGCTTTACGGGGGCACGGAATATTTCGCTAAAAGCAGAAAGTTTGAGAACGAAATGGCTTTTTTTCTAATAATCCTATATTTAGCTATTTCAAGTATTTTGATAGATGTGATGCAGTATACATTTAAAATTGTTGAATTTTTTAAAAATATATACAAAGCAATTTTGATTCTTAAGTATGTATATTATAAAAATACTTAAAGTACCTATAAATCAAAGTAGTATACATATACATATATATATATATATATATATATATAAGAAAATAAACGATGCAACAAATCGTTCTGCGTTATTACACAACAATTATTGTTTGTACAACTTTGAATGAAGGGAACAGAGGTCCGAGCGATATACATTAACTTTACATATTATTACAACTACTTCAGATCTAATCGACGTCTAGTTAACATTTCCACGATAAGCTCGTGCAGAAATTTATTATTCCATTAAACATAAACAAACTTAGGGAACAAGTTATATACGATAAAAATATTTGATAAGTCCACATTACAATAACAGTTTTATTTCCAAACCATAAGCCATTGTGGAGGCTTTCACCCCTCGCGTGTAGTTGAGCGGCTCTCGTCATATAATAAGAAAAGGAAGGAGAGCCGCGCGAGAAAATGAATGAGGATAGAGAGAAAGTGCGAAAAAGTTAGATCGGAATCCAAGGAATACACTGCTTATATGTATATAGTGTTGTAGATGATGAGAGAAGGAGCGAATGCGTGTGACTGGAGAAGGGACTTTTATATGTCGGTCGATGATGATGCGTCACAGGAGGGTTTATTCTGTCGAGGCGTATGTCTTTTACTTTTTCTACGCTAGTCTCGTTTGGTTTTACCCGATTACGCATAATTCCACGCCGGTATGATTGTATTACACTGTTTCACGACATTCGTATCGTAAAAGAATTGCTGATAATAATCTTTTCGCGAAGAATTTATTTATGTTTGGTGTACATTCGATTGGAGATTGTATTATATATATATATAAATTTTCTAGACATTTCTAGATAAAACACTTTTCCATTTGTTATTAATTATAAATTAGTTTTATGATGTTCTTAAATATAAATTAGAATTAGTAAGGAAACAATTTAAAACAAGAATAAGTATATTTAATTTTTTTATTATCTAAATAAACCCTAAACGTATTTATATATATTTTTACGTCTTACAGAACATTGTTAAAAGTCACTTAAAACTATTCCAAATACGTAGTGCTTTACTCTTTCTTTATAAACGTGATCGGTAAACTTGGTATCGTTTCAACCAATCTTTTCATGTCTGTTACGTTCAAATAATTTAATATCCTCTCCAGTGGTACGCTGGGTATTTTATATTGTAAGACGGCATTTAGTCTCTCGGTGGCTGGTTCCATAACGTCTTTGTAATTTGTGCCGATATTCCAGTTCCTACGTAAGAAATCTGCGTATATGGGGAACATCGTGTGACTGTTGTAGGTGAAGATGTTAAAAACCTCTTTGCGTGTGACGAAGTGCGCGAGGCTACGTTTGGTGCCCCACAAGAAATCACAAAACGTTACATCGTCGTACATTTTTGTCACCGACATTCTCTGCAGCTCCTCGGCACATTGTTCTTTGAACTCGGGCTCTACCACCTCCTCGGCGATCTTCAATTTTTTCGGAAATTTAACCAGTCGGGCCATGCTTCCTTTGATAACATGACCCGCAATTAATCTCAGAATTAATCCGCAGCTGGTCAAATCTATGGGCGTCTTACCATTCCTATTCACTTTCGTAAGGTCTGCCCCAAACATCAGCAGGTGCTGAATGCATTCAGCGTTTCCGTTTTCCACGGCTATGTGCAGTGGCGTCCTGTCCTGGAAACTTTCCTCGGCATCGACCTCCGCACCATGTTGCAATAATTGCCTAGTAAATACTCCACAGTTTTGCATAACAGCCAGATGTAGAGGTGTCGCTCCAGTTCTATATGTTTTTATATGAACGCTAGCACCGTTGTTGAGAAGATTGCCGAAGAACGTGTATGACGGATCAACATAATATACCTTCGAGTGTTCAGCCTCTATCGCCCGGTGGAGAGGCGTGTAACCTTCAATATCGGCTGCTTGGATATCCGCTTTGTATTTCATCATCAACTCAAATAAGTGCAGATTTCCAGACCTAATGGCATCATGCAAAGGGGTGGACAGTAGTTCGTCCTGAGCATTTATGTCGGCGCCGTAGTGCAAGAGACCGCGGACAGTGGACGCGCAGCCTTGTCTAACTGCCGCGTGAAGTGGAGTTTGGAGTCTGATGTCCTTACAGTTGACATCCGCGTTATGAAGAATCAAATCTTCGTATATCTCTGTTCTGCGGTACTCAACGGCAAGGTGCAGAGGCGTCTTTCCTTGTGCATCCTTGCTGTTCACGTTAGCGCCTTTTCTCAGCAATATGTGTATGAAATCCAGGTCTACTTGTGCGATGGCGGCGTGCAGCATACTGAAATCTGCCGATTCGCATTTATCGATATCGGCCCCATTATCGAGCAGCAATTGGAACACGGCCCTGTGGCCTTGGATCACGCAAATGCATAGAGGGCTTTGTTTCTGGTAATCCATGTCATTGACTATGGCGCCATAGGACAGCAACAGAGCAGCGATGTCGTATAGGCCTATATGAGAGGCGTAGTGGAGAGCGGTGCTGCCATAGAAGTCGCGTATGTTTACGTCCGCATTGAGCCGTAACAACATGTTTACCACCTGAAATCGATTGAAAGACGAAAATAAATAAAAAGTTCATGCAATCAAATTAGAGCTTGTATAATTTATGAAATTCCATTGTGTATAAGTACCCATATCATAATAATTATAATAGTGCAAATAAAACAAAAACCGGCAGAATTGA